>JAJQXH010000035.1:0-17500 GCA_022343465.1 Oscheius sp. G VE-2021
TGATAACCAGTTTTTAAAAAAAATTTAATAAAACAAAAACCGTGATAACCGGATTTTTAAAAAAGTTTAATAAAATAAAAACCCTGCTAACCGGATTTTAAAAAAATTTAATAAAAATAAAAACCATGATAACCAGATTTTAAAAAAAATTTTATAAAAATAAAAACCGTGATAACCGGATTTAAAAAAAATTTATCAAATAAAAAGCAAATTAACGGATTTCTTTTTGATTTTTAATTTAAAATAAAAAACCGTGATAACCGGATTTTTAAAAAAAATGTAATAAAATAAAAACCGTGAAAACCGGATTTTAAAAAAATAAATTATAAAAATAAAAACCGTGATAACCGGATTTCTTTTTGAATTTTTGTTAAAATAAAAACCGTGATAATTGGATTTTAAAAAAATTAATAAAATATAAACCGTGATAACCGAATTTTAAAAAAATTTAATAAAACAAAAACCGTGATAACAGGATTTCTTTTTGAATTTCAATAAAATAAAAACCACGTGAAAACCGGATTTCTTCTTAAATTTTTGTTAAAATAAAAACCGTGATAACCGAATTTTTAAAAAATTTAATTAAATAAAAACCATTGATAACCGGATTTTAAAAAAATTTAATAAAATAAAAACCGTGATAACCGGATTTTTTAAAAAAACATTTTATAAAATAAAAACCAGAGATAACCAGGATTTAATCTTGAATTTTATTTAAAATAAAAACCGTGATAACCGGATTTTAAAAACATTTTATAAAATAAAAACCGTGAATAACCGGATTTGCTTAAAAAATTTTTAATAAAATAAAAACCGTGATAACCGGATTTTAAAAAAAACATTTCATAAAATAAAAACCGTCATAACCGGATTTCTTTTTTGAATTTTTTGTTAATAAAATAAAAACCGTGATAACCGGATTTTTAAAAAAATTAATATAATAAAAACCGTGAAATAACCGGAATTTTAAAAAAATTTAATAAAAACAAAAACCATTGATAACCGGATTTCTTTTTTTGCAATTTTTAAATAAAATAAAAACCGTGAAAACCGGATTTCTTCTTAGAAGATTTTTGATAAAAAAACCGTGATAAACGAATTTTTAAAAAAACTTTTAATAAAACAAAAAAACCGTGATAACCGGATTTCTTTTTGAATTTTAATAAAATAAAAACCGAAGATAACCGAATTTCGTCTTGAATTTTTTGTTAATGTAAAAACCAGCGTGATAATGAAGTTTAAAAAAAATTTAATAAAATAAAAACCGTGACAACCGGATTTTAAAAAAAGAGTTTAATAAAATAAAAACCCTGCTAACCGGATTCGCAAAAAATTTAATAAAATATAAAAGCCCGATAACCGGATTTTTTAAAAAATTTTTGTAAAATAAAAGCCGTGATAACTTCGGATTTAAAAAAAACATTCCATAAAATCAAAACCGTCATAACCGGATTTCTTTTTTGAATTTTTATTAAAATAAAAAACCGTGATAACCGGATTTAAAAAAATATTAATAAAATAAATAACCGTGATAACCTGGATTTTTAAAAAAACAGATAATAAAATAAAAATAACGTGATAACCCGGATTTCTTTTTGAATTTTTTGTTAAAATAAAAATAAAGATAACCGGATTTAAAAAAAATTAATAAAATATAAACCGTGATAACCGAATTTTTAAAAATTTAAATAAAACAAAAACCGTGATAACCGGATTTCTTTTTGAATTTTAATAAAATAAAAACCGTGAAAACCGGAGTTCTTCTTCAATTTTTGACGAAAAAAAAACCGTGATAACTTTACAAAAATTTAATAAAATAAAAACCGTGATAACCGGATTTAAAAAAAATTTAATAAAATAAAAACCGTGATAACCGGATTTTTAAAAAAAACATTTTATAAAATAAAAACCGAGATAACCGGATTTCGTCTTGAATTTTTGTTAAAATAAAAACCGTGATAACCGGATTTTAAAAAAATTTAATAAAATAAAAACCGTGATAACCGGATTTTAAAAAAATTTAATAAAATAAAAACCGTGATAACCGGATTTTAAAAAAATTTAATAAAATAAAAACCGTCATAACCGGATTTCTTTTTGAATTTTAATAAAATAAAAACTGTGAAAACCGGATTTTTAAAAAAACATTTTATAAAATAAAAACCGAGATAACCGGATTTTAATCTTGAATTTTTTGTTAAAATAAAAACCGTGATAACCGAAGTTTAAAAAAAATTTAATAAAACAAAAACCGTGATAACCGGATTTTAAAAAAGTTTAATAAAATAAAAACCCTGCTAACCGGATTTTAAAAATTTAATAAAATAAAAACCGTGATAACCGGATTTTAAAAAAATTTTTGTAAGAATAAAAACCGTGAATAACCGGATTTAAAAAAAAATTTATAAAATAAAAACCGTCATAACCAGATTTCTTTTTGAATTTTTTTGTTAAAATAAAAACCGTGATAACCGGATTTAAAAAAAATGTAAATAAATAAAAACCGTGAAAACCGGATTTTTAAAAAAACAATTATAAAATAAAACCATTGATAACCGGATTTCTTTTTTGAATTTTTTGTTAAAATAAAAACCGTGATAACCGGATTTTAAAAAAAATTAATAAAATATAAACCGTGATAACCGAATTTTTAAAAAATTTAATAAAACAAAAACCGTGATAACCGGATTTTCTTTTTTGAATTTTAATAAAATAAAAACTGTGAAAACCGGATTTCTTCTTAAATTTTTGTTAAATAAAAACCGTGAAAACCGGATTTAAAAAAAACATTTCATAAAATAAAAACCGTGATAACCGGATTTTAAAAAAATTTAATAAAATAAAAACCGTGATAACCGGATTTTTAAAAAAAACATTTTATAAAATAAAAACCGAGATAACCGGAATTCTTTTTGAATTTTTGTTAAAACAAAAACCGTGATAACCGGATTTAAAAAAAATTAATAAAATAAAAACCGTGATAACCGGATTTTTAAAAAAAACATTTCATAAAATAAAAACCGTCATAACCGGATTTCTTTTTTGAATTTTGTTAAAATAAAAACCGTGATAACCGGATTTTAAAAAAATTAATAAAATATAAACCGTGATAACCGAATTTTTTTAAAAAATTTAATAAAACAAAAACCGTGATAACCGGATTTCTTTTTTGAATTTTAATAAAATGAAAAACCGTGAAAACCGGATTTCTTCTTAAATTTTTTGTTAAAATAAAAACCGTGATAACCGAATTTTTTTAAAAAATTTAATAAAACAAAAACCGTGATAACCGGATTTCTTTTTGAATTTTAATAAAATAAAAACCGAGATAACCGGATTTCGTCTTGAATTTTTGTTAATATAAAAACCGTGATAACCGAAGTTTTAAAAAAAATTTAATAAAATAAAAACCGTGATAACCGGATTTTAAAAAGTTTAATAAAATAAAAAAACCCGTGATAACCGGATTTTAAAAAAAATTTAATAAAATAAAAACCGTGATAACCGGATTTTAAAAAAATTTTGTAAAATAAAAACCGTGATAACCGGATTTAAAAAAAAATTTATAAAATAAAAACCGTCATAACCGGATTTCTTTTTGAATTTTTGTTAAAATAAAAACCGTGATAACCGGATTTTAAAAAAATTTAATAAAATAATAACCGCGAAAACCGGATTTAAAAAAACATTTCATAAAACAAAAACCGTGATAACCGGATTTCTTTTTGAATTTTAATAAAATAAAAACTGTGAAAACCGGATTTCTTCTTAAATTTTTGTTAAAATAAAAACCGTGATAACCGGATTTTAAAAAAATTTAATAAAATAAAAACCGTGATAACCGGATTTAAAAAAAATTTAATAAAATAAAAACCGTGATAACCGGATTTTTAAAAAAAACATTTTATAAAATAAAAACCGAGATAACCGGATTTCGTCTTGAATTTTTGTTAAAATAAAAACCGTGATAACCGGATTTAAAAAAAATTTAATAAAATAAAAAGCGTGATAACCGGATTTTAAAAAAAAAATTTATAAAATAAAAACCGTGATAACCGGATTTATAAAAATTTAATAAAATAAAAACCGTCATAACCGGATTTCTTTTTGAATTTTAATAAAATAAAAACCGTAATAACCGGATTTTTAAAAAAACATTTTATAAAATAAAAACCGAGATAACCGGATTTCGTCTTGAATTTTTGTTAAAATAAAAACCGTGATAACCGAAGTTTAAAAAAATTTAATAAAACAAAAACCGTGATAACCGGATTTTGAAAAAGTTTAATAAAATAAAAACCCTGCTAACCGGATTTTAAAAAAATTTAATAAAATAAAAACCGTGATAACCGGATTTTAAAAAAATTTTGTAAAATAAAAACCGTGATAACCGGATTTTAAAAAAAAATTAATAAAATAAAAACCGTGATAACCGGATTTCTTTTTGAATTTTAATAAAATAAAAACCGTGATAACCGGATTTTTAAAAAAATGTAATAAAATAAAAACCGTGAAAACCGGATTTTAAAAAAAAATTATAAAATAAAAACCGTGATAACCGGATTTCTTTTTGAATTTTTGTTAAAATAAAAACCGTGATAACCGGATTTTAAAAAAATTAATAAAATATAAACCGTGATAACCGAATTTTTAAAAAATTTAATAAAACAAAAACCGTGATAACCGGATTTCTTTTTGAATTTTAATAAAATAAAAACCGTGAAAACCGGATTTCTTCTTAAATTTTTGTTAAAAAAAAACCGTGATAACCGAATTTTTAAAAAATTTAATTAAATAAAAACCGTGATAACCGGATTTTAAAAAAATTTAATAAAATAAAAACCGTGATAACCGGATTTTTTAAAAAAACATTTTATAAAATAAAAACCGAGATAACCGGATTTCGTCTTGAATTTTTGTTAAAATAAAAACCGTGATAACCGGATTTAAAAAAATTTAATAAAATAAAAACCGTGATAACCGGATTTTAAAAAAAACATTTCATAAAATAAAAACCGTCATAACCGGATTTCTTTTTGAATTTTTGTTAAAATAAAAACCGTGATAACCGGATTTTAAAAAAATTAATAAAATATAAACCGTGATAACCGAATTTTTAAAAAATTTAATAAAACAAAAACCGTGATAACCGGATTTCTTTTTGAATTTTAATAAAATGAAAACCGTGAAAACCGGATTTCTTCTTAAATTTTTGTTAAAAAAAAACCGTGATAACCGAATTTTTAAAAAATTTAATAAAACAAAAACCGTGATAACCGGATTTCTTTTTGAATTTTAATAAAATAAAAACCGAGATAACCGGATTTCGTCTTGAATTTTTGTTAATATAAAAACCGTGATAACCGAAGTTTAAAAAAATTTAATAAAACAAAAACCGTGATAACCGGATTTTAAAAAAGTTTAATAAAATAAAAACCCTGCTAACCGGATTTTAAAAAAATTTAATAAAATAAAAACCGTGATAACCGGATTTTAAAAAAATTTTGTAAAATAAAAACCGTGATAACCGGATTTAAAAAAAAATTTATAAAATAAAAACCGTCATAACCGGATTTCTTTTTGAATTTTTGTTAAAATAAAAAACGTGATAACCGGATTTAAAAAAAATGTAATAAAATAAAAACCGTGAAAACCGGATTTTAAAAAAACAATTATAAAATAAAAACCGTGATAACCGGATTTCTTTTTGAATTTTTGTTAAAATAAAAACCGTGATAACCGGATTTTAAAAAAATTAATAAAATATAAACCGTGATAACCGAATTTTTAAAAAATTTAATAAAACAAAAACCGTGATAACCGGATTTCTTTTTGAATTTTAATAAAATAAAAACCGTGAAAACCGGATTTCTTCTTAAATTTTTGTTAAAATAAAAACCGTGATAACCGGATTTTAAAAAAATTTAATAAAATAAAAACCGTGATAACCGGATTTAAAAAAAATTTAATAAAATAAAAACCGTGATAACCGGATTTTTAAAAAAAAACATTTTATAAAATAAAAACCGAGATAACCGGATTTCGTCTTGAATTTTTGTTAAAATAAAAACCGTGATAACCGGATTTTAAAAAATTTAATAAAATAAAAACCGTGATAACCGGATTTTAAAAAAAACATTTCATAAAATAAAAACCGTCATAACCGGATTTCTTTTTGAATTTTATAAAAATAAAAACCGTGATAACCGGATTTATAAAAATTTAATAAAATAAAAACCGTGAAAACCGGATTTAAAAAAAACATTTCATAAAATAAAAACCGTCATAACCGGATTTCTTTTTGAATTTTAATAAAATAAAAACCGTGATAACCGGATTTAAAAAAAAATTAATAAAATAAAAACCGTGAAAACCGGATTTCTTCTTGAAGTTTTGTTAAAATAAAAACCGAGATAACCGGATTTTTAAAAAAATTCAATAAAATAAAAAACCGTGATAACCGGATTTTTAAAAAAATGTAATAAAATAAAAACCGTGATAACCGGATTTCTTTTTGAATTTTTGTTAAAATAAAAACCGTGATAACTGGATTTAAAAAAAACATTTTATAAAACAAAAACCTAGATAACCGGATTTCTTCTTGAATTTTTGTTAAAATAAAAACCGTGATAACTGGATTTAAAAAAAACATTTTATAAAATATAAACCTAGATAACCGGATTTCTTCTTGAATTTTTGTTAAAATAAAAACCGTGATAACCGAATTTTTAAAAATTTTAATAAAATAAAAACCGTGATAACCGGATTTTAAAAAAATTTAATAAAATAAAAACCGTGATAACCGGATTTAAAAAAAACATTTCATAAAATAAAAACCGTCATAACCGGATTTCTTTTTGAATTTTAATAAAATAAAAACCGTGATAACCGGATTTTAAAAAAAATGTAATAAAATAAAAACCGTGAAAACCGGATTTCTTCTTGAAGTTTTGTTAAAATAAAAACCGAGATAACCGGATTTTTAAAAAAATTCAATAAAATAAAAAACCGTGATAACCGGATTTTTAAAAAAATGTAATAAAATAAAAACCGTGATAACCGGATTTAAAAAAAACATTTCATAAAATAAAAACCGTCATAACCGGATTTCTTTTTGAATTTTAATAAAATAAAAACCGTGATAACCGGATTTTTAAAAAAATTTATAAAATAAAAACCGAGATAACCGGATTTCGTCTTGAATTTTTGTTAAAATAAAAACCGTGATAACCGAAGTTTAAAAAAATTTAATATAACAAAAACCGTGATAACCGGATTTTAAAAAAGTTTAATAAAATAAAAACCGTGCTAACCGGATTTTAAAAAAATTTAATAAAATAAAAACCGTGATAACCGGATTTTAAAAAAAATTTTATAAAATAAAAACCGTGATAACCGGATTTTAAATAAAATTTTATAAAATAAAAACCGTCATAACCGGATTTCTTTTTGAATTTTTGTTAAAATAAAAAACGTGATAACCGGATTTAAAAAAAATGTAATAAAATAAAAACCGTGAAAACCGGATTTTAAAAAAACAATTATAAAATAAAAACCGTGATAACCGGATTTCTTTTTGAATTTTTGTTAAAATAAAAACTGTGATAACCGGATTTTAAAAAAATTTAATAAAATAATAACCGCGAAAACCGGATTTAAAAAAACATTTATAAAATAAAAACCGTGATAACCGGATTTCTTTTTGAATTTTTGTTAAAATAAAAAACGTGATAACCGGATTTAAAAAAAATGTAATAAAATATAAACCGTGATAACCGAATTTTTAAAAAATTTAATAAAACAAAAACCGTGATAACCGGATTTCTTTTTGAATTTTAATAAAATAAAAACCGTGAAAACCGGATTTCTTCTTAAATTTTTGTTTAAAAAAAACCGTGATAACCGAATTTTTAAAAAATTTAATTAAATAAAAACCGTGATAACCGGATTTTAAAAAAATTTAATAAAATAAAAACCGTGATAACCGGATTTTTTAAAAAAACATTTTATAAAATAAAAACCGAGATAACCGGATTTCGTCTTGAATTTTTGTTAAAATAAAAACCGTGATAACCGGATTTAAAAAAATTTAATAAAATAAAAACCGTGATAACCGGATTTTTAAAAAAACATTTCATAAAATAAAAACCGTCATAACCGGATTTCTTTTTGAATTTTTGTTAAAATAAAAACCGTGATAACCGGATTTTAAAAAAATTAATAAAATATAAACCGTGATAACCGGATTTAAAAAAACATTTCATAAAATAAAAACCGTGATAACCGGATTTCTTTTTGAATTTTAATAAAATAAAAACTGTGAAAACCGGATTTCTTCTTAAATTTTTGTTAAAATAAAAACCGTGATAACCGAATTTTTAAAAATTTTAATAAAATAAAAACCGTGATAACCGGATTTTAAAAAAATTTAATAAAATAAAAACCGTGATAACCGGATTTTAAAAAAATTTAATAAAGTAAAAACCGTCATAACCGGATTTCTTTTTGAATTTTAATAAAATAAAAACCGTAATAACCGGATTTTTAAAAAAACATTTTATAAAATAAAAACCGAGATAACCGGATTTCGTCTTGAATTTTTGTTAAAATAAAAACCGTGATAACCGAAGTTTAAAAAAATTTAATAAAACAAAAACCGTGATAACCGGATTTTAAAAAAGTTTAATAAAATAAAAACCCTGCTAACCGGATTTTAAAAAAATTTAATAAAATAAAAACCGTGATAACCGGATTTTAAAAAAATTTTGTAAAATAAAAACCGTGATAACCGGATTTAAAAAAAAATTTATAAAATAAAAACCGTCATAACCGGATTTCTTTTTGAATTTTTGTTAAAATAAAAAACGTGATAACCGGATTTAAAAAAAATGTAATAAAATAAAAACCGTGAAAACCGGATTTTAAAAAAACAATTATAAAATAAAAACCGTGATAACCGGATTTCTTTTTGAATTTTTGTTAAAATAAAAACCGTGATAACCGGATTTTAAAAAAATTAATAAAATATAAACCGTGATAACCGAATTTTTAATAAATTTAAAAAAACAAAAACCGTGATAACCGGATTTCTTTTTTGAATTTTAATAAAATAAAAACCGTGAAAACCGGATTTCTTCTTAAATTTTTGTTAAAAAAAAACCGTGATAACCGAATTTTTAAAAAATTTAATTAAATAAAAACCGTGATAACCGGATTTTAAAAAAATTTAATAAAATAAAAACCGTGATAACCGGATTTTTTAAAAAAACATTTTATAAAATAAAAACCGAGATAACCGGATTTCGTCTTGAATTTTTGTTAAAATAAAAACCGTGATAACCGGATTTAAAAAAATTTAATAAAATAAAAACCGTGATAACCGGATTTTAAAAAAAACATTTCATAAAATAAAAACCGTCATAACCGGATTTCTTTTTGAATTTTTGTTAAAATAAAAACCGTGATAACCGGATTTTAAAAAAATTAATAAAATATAAACCGTGATAACCGAATTTTTAAAAAATTTAATAAAACAAAAACCGTGATAACCGGATTTCTTTTTGAATTTTAATAAAATAAAAACCGTGAAAACCGGATTTCTTCTTAAATTTTTGTTAAAAAAAAACCGTGATAACCGAATTTTTAAAAAATTTAATTAAATAAAAACCGTGATAACCGGATTTTAAAAAAATTTAATAAAATAAAAACCGTGATAACCGGATTTTTTAAAAAAACATTTTATAAAATAAAAACCGAGATAACCGGATTTCGTCTTGAATTTTTGTTAAAATAAAAACCGTGATAACCGGATTTTAAAAAATTTAATAAAATAAAAACCGTGATAACCGGATTTTAAAAAAAACATTTCATAAAATAAAAACCGTCATAACCGGATTTCTTTTTGAATTTTAATAAAATAAAAACCGTGATAACCGGATTTTAAAAAAATTTAATATAATAAAAACCGTGATAACCGGATTTTAAAAAAAATTTAATAAAATAAAAACCGTGAAAACCGGATTTAAAAAAACTTTTTTTAAAATAAAAACCGTGATAACCGGATTTCCTTTTGAGTTTTTGTTAAAATAAAAACCGCGATAACCGGATTTAAAAAAATTTAATAAAATAAAAACCGTGAAAACTGGATTTTAAAAAAACATTTCAAAAAATAAAAACCGTGATAACCGGATTTTAAAAAAATTTAATATAATAAAAACCGTGATAACCGGATTTTAAAAAAAATTTAATAAAGTAAAAACCGTCATAACCGGATTTCTTTTTGAATTTTATAAAAATAAAAACCGTGATAACCGGATTTTTAAAAAACCATTTTATAAAATAAAAACCGAGATAACCGGATTTCGTCTTAAATTTTTGTTAAAATAAAAACCGTGATAACCGGATTTAAAAAACATTTAATAAATGAAAAACCGTGATAACCGGATTTCTTTTTGAATTTTTGTTAAAATAAAAACCGTGATAACCGGATTTAAAACAAACATTTTATAAAATAAAAACCGTGAAAACCGGATTTAAAAAAACTTTTTATAAAATAAAAACCGTGGTAACCGGATTTCTTTTTGAGTTTTTGTTAAAATAAAAACCGTGATAACCGGATTTAAAAAAATTTAGTAAAATAAAAACCGTGAAAACCGGATTTTAAAAAAAATATTTTATAAAATAAAAACCGTGATAACCGTATTTTATTTTTTGAATTTTTGTGAAAATAAAAACCGTGATAACCGGATTTTTAAAAAAATTTAATAAAATAAAAACCGTGATAACCGGATTTAAAAAAAATTTAATAAATAAAAAACCGTAATAACCGGATTTTTTAAAAAAACATTTTATAAAATAAAAACCGAGATAACCGGATTTCGTCTTAAATTTTTGTTAAAATAAAAACCGTGATAACCGGATTTAAAAAACATTTAATAAATGAAAAACGGTGATAACCGGATTTCTTTTTGAATTTTTGTTAAAATAAAAACCGTGATAACCGGATTTAAAACAAACATTTTATAAAATATAAACCGTGAAAACCGGATTTAATAAAACTTTTTATAAAATAAAAACCGTGGTAACCGGATTTCTTTTTGAGTTTTTGTTAAAATAAAAACCGTGATAACCGGATTTTTAAAAAAAATTAATAAAATAAAAACCGTGAAAACCGGATTTCTTTTTGAGTTTTTGTTAAAATAAAAACCGTGAAAACCGGATTTTTAAAAAAACATTTCATAAAATAAAAACCGTCATAACCGGATTTCTTTTTGGCCAAACGTAACCAATACTAAACTTAATATTTTCTACTTTTAAAAATTCTACTTTTAAAGTTGGGAAAATTTGACATTCGAAAGCCGCAACTGTCTTAAAATTTGCTGAATTCCTGAAAACTCCAATCCGCAATCGTCTAGAAGAAGGCTCCATCCTGTACGAAAGTTCGCTGTAAGGAACTCCCAGACAGTGTTTCGAGGAGTTTTGAACTAGAAAATCAGGAAACATACCTGCACATCTTATGGATTTAAAAACGGTTTTATGGATTTAAAAACCCCTCGAATGTGTGCGCTTTCTTTATGAAAACTTTTATGAGCTTAATCATCAAAGCGAGAGAAAGAGAGAAATTTTCCTGACGGCAATCTAACTTCCCCGTTGTTGAACGTTTCGCGGGAGTACACCTATTACATCACCACAAAACTGTCATTTAAATCGGTTAGAATTAATATTTCAATAAAAGTTAAGATTCAAAACTTTTATGAATAAACATCTTTATTGCCTCTAAATCAATGAGCAAACAAATATTAACAAAAGAGAATACACAGAGCAACAAACTTGAGACAATTTGAACGGGGACCCGCGAAACAACCAGAGGGAATTCCGGCTGAGAGGGAGAGGAGAGGGCAATAGGGACTCTGACACAAAGTAATTAGGTGAAAAATTGGGGGAAGGGGGTGGTTAACAGTTGTTGTCCTTCATCCACTTGATCTTGTCCTTGCGACGGCGGTTCTGGAACCAGACCTTCAATCTGATGGCGTCGACGCCAAGGATATCCATCATCTGCTTCTTTTTCATAGGATCTGCACAGGCATTGGGGTCCTGTTTGTAGAAGGTCTCCAGGACGTCCTGAAATGTGAGGGTTACAGAAAGAGAGAGAGAGAGAGAGAGAGAGAGAGAGAGGAGACTTACCAAATCTCTGGAATTGTAGACAATCCTTCCTCGTCGCATCTTTCCACTGCTGGTAACTGAAAAAAGCGATAAACTTGGAAATTTTTGATTGCTTACTCAAATGTCCCAAGACGCGATTTGAAGATCCAATGAGGCCAGAGTTGTCCAATCCTCCCTAAAAACGCAATTATTCTTTGCCTCTGTCTTTCTCTCTCTCTCTTTCTCTCTCTCTCTCTCTCTCTCTCTCTCTCTCTTTCTCTCTCTCTCTCTCTCTCTCTCTCTCTCTCTCTCTCTCTCTCTCTCTCTCTCTCTCTCTGCCACTCACATCCGAAGGCGAGGCGATATCCGAAAGAGGGGAAGTTCGACAGTCCTGAGCGAAAACATTCGGCGTATTGGAGATCAGGCAGGCCAAGAGAGTAGGGTGCATCGATTCGAAATCCTGGTTTGTCTGAAAAAGCCCCTCTTTTTTACGGAGACAACAAAGTTTTAAAGGGGAAGGAAGTACCGCGTGAACATAATTTTTCTGTTTTTATGATAAATGCCTAGATCTCATTCCCAGGAATCCGAAAAATACCTCATTTACCCATTTTGAATACAAATGAACCGATTTAGGAGCGCTTGGAATTTGGGGAAATTCCCGTTTGAATTGCCGCCAACTCTGCGTCTCCCCATTTCCCACACTCTCTCGCCCACCCTAGCCGTGTTTCCGTGCGGCAAACAGTGTAAACGCGCCCCGTTTGCAGTGTAAATCATATAAAAGGGGTATGTTTCAGAATCATGGAAGTTCAATGAAGTAATATTAAAGAGACTTTGAAAAACTAATTTAACGAGGTCCTCCACCTTTAAGTAAACCAGAAGTGCTTCGACCGTGATCGAACCCTGGTCTATATTCTCACAGTTTTAAAATAAGAAAGCAGTTTTCAACTTACGAAATCTCCAACGTGATCCAACATGGGTGCAGAATCATCTCCCTCGGCTGTGGATTCATCTCCAGGGGTCTGCATTCCAGAAGAAGTCACTGCGTCCATAGTAGGAGTGTGGGAGTCACTTCTGCTACTGCCCTAAACCACTCAATTTCAGTAACTTCAAATAGAAGTCAACTTACAGATGGAACGGCACTGGTACTTTGGGCATTTCCGTCAAGGAGATCGAGGATATCGGCTTCAGCCATGTGTTTCAACTCTTCTGGCTGAAAAAAATGGAACTGGCTTCGAAAAAAAAAGGGGGGAGTACCTTTTTCTCGAGAGCTCGCATGATGGCCGAGTGTTTGGCGGCTGTCCGGCGACCCATGTTGGGAGATCCATTGGAATGTTCCATGAGATTAGGCTGAAAATGGAAGGTTTGTACAGTTCATAAAATTGGGGTGTCCAAACGGCTCGTAAACAGAGTGCAAACTAGGTGTAAACCTCACATTTTACTTAGTACCGTATTTGTCTAAGAACAAGCCCGTAAACGTAGTGCAACCGAGGCGTAAAAACAACGGATGAAACGCATAGCATGTTGTACACAGAGTACAAACAAGGTGTATACATTTGAACTTACCTAGGTGCACCCTAGGCGGATGATCTGTGCAATAGTTTCTCTTTCATTGCACTTGCTCAAAAAGATTCTGATTTCATTTGAGTAGAAGCCGCAGAAAAATGTGGGCAGTACGAAAAGCAAAGGTGCATAGCATTCCGTAAACGTAGTACAAACTAGGCGTAACCATAGGCAACTCTAGCAACCGGTGTCTTACAAGTTTGAGTGCTCCAAATCAAATGTTCTGAACGCTGTTTGTAAACAGAGTGCACCCTAGGCGTAATAAAATGATCAAAAGTATCTTCTTCACAACAAACTGTATTCATACGGGTGTAAGCTGGTAAGGAGCAATTGGTAAAAAAAAATCAAAGGCGCAACTGATTACGTAAACATACAATGTAAACGTACAAACTAAGCGTAAACATCAAGATTTCTAAGTATCCTATGTTTTACGGGTTTGGACACAAGCCTGAAACTTAATGCCATTTGCTTTTAATTTAACAGCTGAGGCGCAGATCAGCGCGTAAACAGAGTGCACACTATGCGTAAAGTTCAAATTTGCTGAAAAAAAACTACAATTGCTCTTAACTATTAATTTCTTTTCTATTTCAATTATTATTTCATTCAATTTAAGTTTCTTTTTCAAAAAACTTCCACTTTTCCCTCTAAAACCCAAATCAATGTCAAAAAATCCCATGTTTCACGCACCGCCGCGTTGAACTTTCGCGCGGCACCGTGGCGGTCAGCGGGCTTATCAGATGCGCCTTCGATCCTCCCACTCATTAACCCACCTTTACATCTATGGGTTCCGCGGGCTCCTGAGGCATTTGGAATTGGCCTCCTCCTCCGCCGACTTGACCATCGACCATCTTTGTCGCATTCGGTTGGGCACTGCAGTTGGGGCACAGCTTCTCCACAGTGTCCACGATAGAGATGGGGACACTGTATTTGCTCACCTGAAAAAGACATTAAAGTTTTGTAGTTTGTACTTTGAACCTCCAAACATCGATCAAAATCGATCGATAAGGTAGCCCAATATCAGATTTTTGTAAGATCAAACTATAAACTCGTTGTCGAAGCTACATTAGCTAATTTGAATAATGGAGGTTGAGTGGCAAATGTCGAAACGTTGGAGTGATGTGACAACAAGGATGTGACTACAAATTTATTTTGGAGAGTGAAATACTTTGTCCGCCCAGTTTTCAATTATTATTTTATCAAAATTTCTTAACATTTACCATTAAATTTAAGCAAAAATATTTGAAACAGTGGAATTATGTGGCAAACGATCAATACGTTGGCCAAAAGGCAGGTTTTAGTGAGATCAAACTACATACTCGCCTTGGAAGTTACATTAGCTGATTTGACTGTTGGAACTGGTTGAGTATCAACTTTGAAATTGTGGAGTGATGTGGCAACTAGGATTAATAATACAAATGATTATGGAGAGTGAAACACTTTGTCCACACAGTTTTCGATTGCTATTTTATCAAAATTCATTAACGTTTACCATTAAAATTAAGCAAAAAAAACTTTAAAACAGTGGAATGATGTGACAAAATTATGTAAAATTTATGTCATTATGTAAATTTTTTGGAATACAAATGATTATGGGATGTGTGTCTGTGTGAGTGTGCGTCTAAAACAGTGGAATGATGTGGCAAACTACAAATACCAACTTTATCCTTTTAAAATGTTAATTAAGTTTCAAAATTGAAACAGTGGAGTGATGTGGCAAAATTTTTTCAATCTCCCAATGAAAGTAAAATAAACTCACCAATCCACTGATGATTTCTCCCATGACCGGCAGATGCCCCTCGAGGTTGACGAGGAGATACATGGCCGACGGCTGAAAAGATTGAATGAGAGAGAGTTGAATGGGGATCAGGCGATGATCGATTAGTGCAATCAAAAGGCGAGAGAAAACAATGACTGGCATGGATTTCGAAACGACAATTATGCCGCCTTATCTCAATTTTCAGTGGAGTCGTCCTGCTAAAGTGAGAAAACTACACATAATTCTAATTTTTGAAGGTGTTTTATCGAAAAGTGATACATTAATAATTTATTAATTGAACCTGATTATATATCGCCCAGTTTCTTAAAAACTATTTTGTTTCAATGAGTAGTCTATTCAAGTTATTTGTGAGATACTCAGGCAAGCGTTGAAGTCATAATTAAAAAATCTGTGGTTTTGAGTCAAAATTTTGACTAAGATTGTAGGAATCATGACGGTGTGGGATGACTTGTGAATCGATTAAGGGCTGAAGTAGAGTAATTGGTGATAACCGTGCCCTAATCGACAACAGGCGACTTAGCAGGGAATTTGGTGATAGCGGCTGATTCGGGTGGCCATGGATGGGGTGAATAATTGGAGAGAGAGAGAGAGAGAGATGGAGAGAGACAGAGAGAGAGAGAGAGAGAGAGAGAGAGAGAGAGAGAGACTATTTACTCAAAGATTCAAACCGATCTGCTTGTTTCCTTTAGCTGAATATCAAACAGAACTATTGATAAGTAAAGTCCATGTATAAACAGCGGAGTGGTGTACCAAAAGTTCCTTATTTAAGATTGGCAACGACCGAATTTAACGTTCTTAAATCCTAAAAACTAAGAAATTTAGAAAATTGTACAAGGACAGGGCATAAATACCGAGCGCAGGGCTAGCACGTGCCGTTTTGCTTACCCCCGCTTTAGCCCGCGCAAAACAACGATGCACCCAATTCGAACACCTCAGTCAAAGGGCAAATTAAGTGCCTTAGACAAATTAAGTGCATTTTACACTTTTATGTTTAAAACTTAACTTTTTAAACAACTTAAGGTATGCATAAAGGACTAAATCGCATTTTAAAAGAAAAAAAGTCGCTAAAATCTATGCTCGAAAGACCTCTATACATCTTAAATTAACTAAATGCTCAAAAGTACTTTTTAGTTTTAGTTAAATAAGTTTAAAAATTAAAAATTGGAAAAATCAATAATTAAATATAAAACCAACCTCGTGTGCCATTTTTGCGTGTCGTCGGTCGATGTAATTGGAGAAATAATACCGCTTTCTAATTGGCACGCCTATCAAAAAAAGCTAATTAGCATAATTATTGATTTTTTTTTCTTATAAGTAGGTTAATTAGATTTGCAAAAATGCAGGTCAGCGCGGCAGATTTACCGATCGATTTGGCTTTTATCTGCTTTTATTGGCCTTTAAATGTTTGAAACATTGGAATGGTGTGGTAATTTGCCAAACTTAAAATTTGATTTTAACTATTTTCAAACAACTTTTGCATTTAAAGTACATTTTGTAACTATAATTACAAAACAGGGTAATTAAGGTTTAAAAAATGTGGCGGAGGGGATCGAACCAGTGTTGTTTTTCCCATATATTGTTTTCCAATCAGCGCCTAACGAAGGCGTTTTGGCCCGTTTATACTTAGTCAATTAAACATTTAACATTTTCAATAATTCTGAAAACTCTCATAATGTGGTATCTTTGATTTTTTTAAATTTGATTTTAGCAAATTTTAAAAATTATTTTTGGACTTAAAAACATTTTATGCGTAGTTAAAACATAATTACCTTAATTAAAACTAAATTAAGGTTTTTATTGTAAAGATAATTCAAAAAGTGGCGTAGGGAATCGAACCAGGGTTGGTTTTCTCGAAAGTTTTGGACCAAAACACGCCATTTGAATGCGTTTTCGGAAGAGTCCGTTTAAATTAAATTATTATAAAATTTAAAACAAATTCTTTTATAATTTTTTTAAAACCAAGTAAAGCATTTTAAATTGCCATTTTATTAGGTTTAATTAAACTGTAATTAGTTATTCAAT
>JAJQXH010000035.1:22500-25000 GCA_022343465.1 Oscheius sp. G VE-2021
AAAACAACTTTTTACTGCAAAATAAGATTAGAGCAAATGAGGAGAGGAGGATATATCGTCAACAACTTATCGTTAGTTTTGTCCTTGTGGTTTGATGATGTGAATTTTTGAACTCTGGTGAGAATATATCAACCTCAAACTTTTAAAACGCTACCGAATTGAAACAGTGGAGTGATCAGGCAAAATATCAACTTGCATAATTGAATAAAATTTGGCAACGAAAATTCTGAGTTCGCTTTTTCAATAACTATCACTCTGTATCTCTTTCTAACTCTCTCTCTCTCTTTTTCTCTTTCTCTCGGTTTCTCTTTCTCTGTGAGGAATGGCAGAAAATATGTCAACCTTAAACTTTCAAAATGCTACCGAAAATAAACAGTTGAGTTGTCTGGCAAACTTCCAATTTGTAACATTGATAACGTCAACAACACCACTTTCTCTCTTTTTTTTCTTTTTCTCTCTTTCTCTCTCCTTCTTTATGTTTCAGTTGTTCTGCCTTCCTCTTAATCTCTTTACCTCTTTCTTTTTCTATTGTTACACTTTTTGTATCACTGTCTCTCTCTTTCCTTTCGGTGTCTCTATCTCTGTTTCTCTCTCTCTCTCTCTCTCTCTCTCTCTCTCTCTCTTTGTCTATCTCTATATTTATCTTCTCTTTCTGTCTCTGTTTCAAAACGCGAATCACTTTATTCTCTTTGTCTAGACGAACGGGCATTCCCCGACGATTTGCAATAATATTTTCTAAACAATTTCTATAGTCACTCCTTTTCCAATTTCATAAATACAACTGCGATCCCATTTTGCTATCGTAATCTCCCATGTTTCGGCTGACCATCCTCTTTTTTCTCATCTTGTTCGTCAAATCTCGTTCACCCAAAGTTAGGGCCCTTTGGAACTTCTACGACGTGGCAAAATGTGTTCTACACTATGATCCATTGGTGAGAATACTAATAGTTTAATATAGAAACTAGATTTCTTCTAGATCTACTTGACCTACGGGTGCTGGTGTGGCCCAGGGGGAGCCCATTCGCCAGAAGATGCAATTGATGAGTTAGTTTTCTAAAACAATTTTTTTTAATGTAATAACTTAGTAAAACAAAATTAGATTTTTGCAGGTGTTGCCGGGTGCATGACCTCTGCTACGACTCCGCTGTGAAAAATGGGACTTGCAAAGACATGAAAAAACCGTACGTTGAGAGCTACTACTGGCATTGCGAAAAAGGCAATCCTATTTGTTCAGGTAAGAGTTTTCTTTACTTTCTTTTTTATTTTTGAATATTGTCAGACTTAGTTGAAAATTTTTCAGATGACAACGACCAATGTCAATCAGTCCTTTGTGCATGTGATGCGGCTGCTTCCAAGTGCTGGGGTCAGTTCCCTAAACCGAGGACAAGGAAGAAGTGCAAGAAGAATTCCATTCCTTAATTGTTTTAAACTATGTTTAAAAAAGGTTTATGGTAATTATATACTCTGATATTTTGCCACATCACTCCAGAGAGAGAGAGAGAGAGAGAGAGAGAGAGAGAGAGAGAGAGAGAGAGAGAGAGAGAGAGAGAGAGAGAGAGAGAGAGAGAGAGAGAGAGAGTAAGAAACATAGACAGAGACATTTTTCATAGAAAGTTCAATGGGAAACAAAATTTGTTTCTGTGAAATCACATTTCTTGAACTTCAGACATCGACTCTTAATCACCTTCTGGTGACCTGATACCCCTGTTGTCCCCCTCGTCACTTCCTTCGTCAGCTGTCCGTCTGTCCGTCGCCTGTGAGGTGTCCCCACATCCATCAGAAAGTCACGTGTTCCGATCCTCTCGATAAGCGCGAGGGGCGGTCGCCCCAACCCCTCCCCCATCGCTGTAATCCACGCTGTAAAGTATTCGCTTCTTAGGTCATCAGTGTCTATCATGATTCCCCGGCTGATCCCCCTTCTTTTTCTGATCTCTTTCGTCGATTCCCGATCTCCTCACCTAAGGGCCCTTTGGAATTTTGAGGAGGTCACGGAATGTGTTCTTCATTATAGGGCATTGGTGAGCCAAACAATCGAATTGTGAAAAAAACGGGATTTCTTGCAGGTTTACAACAATTACGGGTGTTGGTGTGGCGTGGGAGGGGCACATACACCAGTTGATGGAATTGATGCGTGAGTTTTTTTCTCTTTTGTTAAAATTAAGAAGATAGTTAATTTGGAAAAATCTTGAGCTTGTTTTTCTTCTAGAACTTGCCGGAGTGTCATTTCTTTGCGTTTTTTTAAACGACATGTTTAAATATTAGGTCAAACTCTAACCTATAGTCGTTGTCACTCCTAGTTCCGTGTTTTTCTTCCCTCATTTCAGGCCTTAGCGTTTGTCAAATACTACCAGACGAAACTGGTTTTCTTCGTCCTTTGGGGCTTTCTAGAGAGATTTCTTGCGAAAATGTATTTGAGAAATGACTCATTTCCGGAACCATGAGAAAAGAAACAGGCTACTGTGAATTATTCGAACGATGACTCAGATCAGAGAAAAAAGAG
>JAJQXH010000035.1:27500-40000 GCA_022343465.1 Oscheius sp. G VE-2021
TTTCACCCATATTTCTTCACCAAATCTTCTTAGTTTTGAAATGTTTAAACGTAGTTTCGAGAGCATTCCAAAAAACGTTTTCTCCAATTACCAGTTATCACAGAGAGGTTCGGAACAGTGAGCGAATCTCGGTGACAGTGCAAGGTCCACTGACCTCACATATCGATTACGTTAATTATGACATTTAAAAAAAAGCGTGCTTTTTCACATACGCTTTAAAGGCAGAGAGAACGCAAAACATTGTATTTCCCTTTTTATGATTTTTTATCGTCATTAAAATTTGGTTGCATTGTTTTAATTATGTAGGAACAAAGAAATTCTAAGTACATACGGTTTTTAACCGCAGGACTCCTCGTTAATTTTAGGCCAGACAATGCGCGTCGCACCGAAAATACCAGTCACATGTTGCACATATGTTCCATGTTTTCGCGGTTTAAATATGTTTTGCGCTGTTTTTTCCTTAATTTTTAAATTTGTAACGGCACTTATTGCCAACATATTTTGAATAATAACAAAATTTCATATTTATTTACAAAAACAATAAAAATATTGACAGTTTAGACTACAACACCTTTATTCTGATTGGATTTTGTTATTATTTCATTTTCTACAATAGAAAAGCGAAATTAGTCATCGAACTCAATTATTAAAGCAAATTTATTGATCTAAGTGTGATTATTGATCGGGGCCATTGCGTCCCCCTGAGAACAACTATTTTTGCCAGCTGTTTACGGGTTCAAAACACCACGCCTTTCAAAAAATTTATTGTTCCGCCCATTCCGCTAACGTGATTTTCCCGTTTTTTGTATTATCAGGAAAGCGAAATTATCAAGGGACGCTTTTAGTTTTAAGAGGTCATATTTTCGCTTTTGTTCGCTATCAGAACAATTTAAAATTTTGCAGCCCATTTTTATCTTCGTTAAAAAGACAAAGTTTTAAAATCGTCAGTTTCGTTTTTTATACAGTTTATTTAACATTTTACGAAAGAGGAAAAAACTGACGCAAAATGCAAAATGCAAAATTGCGTTGCCATCCAAAAGCATGGCAACACGTAGGGTCAGCTATGACCGAGGTTTCTAGCAACCAAAATTAGGGCTCGGAATTGAATTTAAAATATTTTTTAAAAGCACATTCTTTCTTGTTATTACATAGCATTTAAACTTTTGAATGTTCACAAAAAGATCATAAAACTGAACCGCCCGTTTTGTTCTCTTGAAACTGTCGGGGATGCCAGACGCATTGTCTGCCTTCTTTGATATGATACGAAGTTTAACCAAAAGTGTAAACTGTCTGGCTTCCCTTTTCTTACCCTCCAGAAAAATTTTTTGAAAAGATTGATAAATCATAATAAAATAGTTTTGTTTCAGACGTAGAGATGGACAACGTGGAAAACACCGAGCCACATCCTTCCAATCCTGCCCTCTGTCTCACAAATAATGTGACTATTAGGAAGAAGAAGATTCCCGATATTATGGAAGACTATATGAGGAATAGAGAGGCTTTTGTGCAAACTCTACGTCCTTTCCGTGGCAGCATAACTGCTAACCAGGTACACAATTATTTATATTAATCATCAAAGTGATTTTTAAGGCCGTACACCTCGTCAAGCAGATGTACGTAGACGCAATGTGTCACGAAGACCCCGAACAACAGGTATTGTGGTTTTTTTTAAAGAAAAGATCTTAGAATGTCGTTTTCAGCTCAAGAGGAATTGGAAGACGTTTGTGCAAGACCGTTGCGTGGATGATGCCGATTTTCTACAGGTGTGTCCTATTATTAAGTTTTGTAAAATTTTGTTTTGTTCTAGAAGCTCGCGCAGATCCTCGGCCATATGAGAGGATTTGACGTCTCACAATGGAGTCTTGGAGATCGGAATGGAGATGCTCCTTGTAAAGGTAGGATAGTTTTAGAATCTTATTTATTAACACCCACGGGTTTCCTCTAACCTTTCTTTGAGCCTGTCAGATGACATTACACAAGGAATTACTCATCTTTCAGATCGCCCCGCCCCTGCCGATCGCGGGATCGGGAGAGACGTTATCCAGACCTTCAAGAGCGGTGCCCCTCTGGCCGAGCTCCATTTTCCTTTACCTCTTTGATACTTTCTATAATAAATGTAATTCTTTCCTCATCGGTTTTCCTATCTCGGGAGGGGTACCAGCTTTACTTCCTGAAGAACTGGTGAACACTCTCATGGACAGTATGGACGACCAGAACAACGCCTTGAACGAACCGAAAGAACCCCCAGCCAAGAAGTACCCGAAGAATTTCACGGAGGAGGGCAGATACATCGAGCATGAAGAGCCTCCAGCTGGGAGTTCAACCGCGACGGGCCACTTGGAGGAAAACGTGATGGACCAGGATGAGGCGGTTTTCAAGAGGCCCTTTGACCCTCCACCCAAAAAACAGCAGAAGTCATACCCGCAGAAGAGTTATGTTTATCAGAAGAGTGATATGCTCGATCATTACGTGGTGCAGGAGGATGATCAGGAGGAGCGTCAGCCAAGGTTAGATCACTACAACGAGCCAGAAGAGCCCTTGGAGGACCAATCGTCATTGACAGGACAGGACGTTGAAGAACAACAGCATCCTGACGAGGAAGAGCTAGTCGCCTATGCCGATCAGGAAGAGACTCCGGTTGAGGAAACGACATCTATTCAATGAAACAATTGTAAAGAGACTTGGAAAAATCAATTTTACAAGGTCCTTCCCCTTTAAAAAAGTTGTTGTTAATATAAATTCTGTTTTCATGGCTCCAAAAATCCCCCGAAAGTTGATAACCTTCTAATATTCTAATTCTTCAGCTGACCAAGACGACTGCAAATCGGCCCTTTGCGCCTGCCACACCGCCGTTGTGAATTTCTGGTCGCAGTACCCAAAACCCGACAAGAAGGTCAAATGCAACCACATCGACATCTTCGACCTCTAGCAAGTGGTTCCGGCCTTAATTGTATTTTACGATCTCTTTCCCCGAAAAAGCTTTATTAGCTTTATTAAAGAGCTTAAATACACTTTATGCAAACTACCGGTTACAATGTGACAAGACTGGGAGATACAATTGGAAGCCGGAAGAGGACGTCACTAGGCTACCGGAAGAGGCTTCAGAAGGCTTAGAGCTTGAGGAGCATAGGAGGGATGAGGCAGTGGGCCTTCTCGACTCCCTCGAGCAGCTCCACCAACTTCAGGGCGAACTCGAAGGCGGTGCCGGGGCCACGGCTGGTCACCACGTTTCCGGCGACGACGACACGGTCCTCACTGTACTTGTAGCCTGGAAATTAGAATGTTAGGAAGGATCTGTTCTCTGTCTTTCTGTTTCTCTCTCTATCTCTCTCATCCTGTCTCAAAAGCGGTCCAAGCGGCCTTTGGTTGCCAGAAAACGGATTTTTATTGCCAAAATGCGGTCCAGTGGCATTTGATTGCCAAAACCCAGTCGAGGCGGCTTTTGATTAAAAAGCTGTCCAAGCGGCCTTTGGCTGTCAAAGCGGCCACTGGGGGCCACTTAGGGGTCCAAGCGGATTTTTGTTGGAAAAAAGCGGCTTGTAATAGTCAACAATCAACTCAAGCGGCCTTTTGTTACCAAAACTGGCTTTTTAAATTAAAAAAAGCAGCCCAAGCGGCCTAAGGTTGCCAAAAGCGGTATATGGTTACCAAAAAGCGGTCAAAGCGGCCTTTGGTTGTCAAAAGCGAATTTTAATTGAAAAAAGCAGCCCGAGTGGCCTATAGTTGCCAAAAAAACGGTCCAAACGGCCTTTGGTTACCAAAACGAGCCTTTTTATTGCTAAAAAGCAGGTTAAGCGGCCTTTGGTTGCCAAAAAAGCGGTTAAAGCGGCCTGTGGATGCCAAAAAGAGGTCCAAGAGGCCTCTGGTCATCATAAGAACGGTGAAATCGGTATTTGGTTACCAAAAAGGGGTACGAGCGGCCTATGGATGCCAAAAGGCGGCTTTTACCCGCAACAAAACAGGTCAAGGGCCCTTCGGTTGCCAAAAAGCGGATCTTAAATGGAAAATGCGGTCAAAGCGGCCTTTGGTTGCCAAAAACGGCCCAAGCGGCCTTTCGTTGCCAAAATTCTGTCCAAGCGGCCTTTCTTTGCCAAAATTCTGTCCAAGCGGCCTTTTGTTGCCAAAATGCGGTCCAAGCGGCCTTCGGTTCGCTCTTACCAGCGTCCTGGAGCTGCTTCTGGACAGACGGATGGCTGGTGACGGCGTCGGCCGGAATCCCGTGAGACTTGATGGCGATCGGAGCGGCGCAGATGGCAGCCACGATCCTTCCCGCATCGTACTGCGCCTTCAGCAAGGCGCCGACGGCCTCCGCCTGGAAACGAGGGAGTAAAAGTGGCTATTCTGCCAAAAAAGACAGGAAATGTAAAAAATATCAATAAACTCACAGCGGCGAGGGTGTTGCTGCCGGGCTGTCCGCCGGGCAGAATGACGGCGTCGAACTTGTGCGACTGGACTTCGGCCAGAGCGGCGTCGGGGACGATCACGGTGCCACGAGCACACTTGACGGGGGAGACGCCCAGCAGACCGGCGACGGTCACCTGCAATATGCAAATTAGTTAGAGAAAACCAATATCTGCGTCTCTAACCCTATTCCTCTGCGTCTCTAACCCTGTCCCTCTGCGTCTCTAACCCTGTCCCTCTGCGTCTCTAACCCTGCCGCTTTGACCGCTTTTTGCAAACCAAAGGCCGCTTTGACCCCCTGATGTCAAATACCTTGACTCCTCCCCTGCGCAGCACATCGATGGTGATGACGGCCTCCATCTCCTCGGCTCCTTCGGCCAACACGACGATAGCGGTCTTTTCAGGCATACTAAATAAAATTTGCATATATCACCCCAAATAATATGTTTTAATGTACTTTTAAAACTAATATCACCTCCCATGACAGTTTCGAACCGTATACGTTAATGGCTAAACATTCAGACGGATTCACGGGTGATTTGCATATTGCACTTGAAAGAACACCCGTTTCCCCGCGATTTCGAATCCTGAGTGTCAAAATTGTATATTTGAATTTAGAACACCGAAATTTGCATATAGTACCCAAAAAGTTAGTTTTAGTGTCATTTTAAGCCTAATAGAAGGGTGCAAATAGGTGCTGAGACCGGATAATGAAGAATAGGGAGGCGATTTGCATATTGCACTTGAAAGAACACCGTTTCAAAATTTGGAGATTCAACATGAGTTTTAAAAATTGGAACCAAAATTATCGGGAAACATTATACTCGCCTAGAAAACAGGCGGATCCCACCGCGAAACGCCGTGAGAAGCCTCATGCTTCTTCAAATTTTGGCTTTTAGCCTCCGTTTGAGGCCAAAAATACGATAATCGCTGTTCCAAACAGCAAAAAACACGTTACAAAATGCTCAAATCCTCGCTTTATTCGACTTCAAAAACAGTAACAATCCTACAAAGTCTAGTCATCAGTTGTTCTCTTCCTTAGCCGGCTGCTGCTGGGCGGGCGAGTGTCCGTATTTTCCGGCCTGAAATGCAAATATTTATGAAATTATTTTCAAAACTGCAATTTTCTAAGGTATCTGGCTGGTATAGGCATTTAAAAACCACCGAAAAGCCCCAAAAAAACGTTTTACAACTTTAAAAACAACCGGAAAGGGCCCAAAAAACGTTTTTAAAACGTTAAAAACGACCGGAAAGGGCCCGAAAATTCAAAATTCAGAAAAAAAGGCAAACCTTGAAGTTCTCGCGGACGTGCTGTCCGTAGTGCAGTTCGAACAACGTCTCGGAGGTCATCTTCGGCGGCGGCCATCTCTCGTCCTCGACGGTGTAGAGGTCAGCCAGGGCTTCCGATCCCTTCTCCCTCACCTGAAATAGGATAATTAGCATTTCATCACAAACATTAGGCCGCTTTCCGCTTTTTCTGGCAACCTCAGGCCGCTTTTCGCTTTTTAGTGATCTCAGGCCGCTTTCCGCTTTTTTGGCGACCTCAGGCCGCTTTCCGCTTTTTTGGAGACCTCAGGCCGCTTTTTCCTCACCTTCGCCTCGTAGGCACTCCGTCTCTTCTCAATCTCCACGTCGGTTCTGAAGGAAACGTAGGGCCTCAACCTGAAAATGAAGAGGTTAATGAAATTATAAGTTTTAAATTCAAAGAAAATTAAGAAAACTCATAATAAAAAGATGAAAACAAGCAAAAACCCTCACTTGAAGCCGTCGAGGTTGGGGACGACGAGTTCGGAGTGCATTTCCGGCACGGATACGTATTTTCCGCTCACGGCGTCGACGAATCCTTCCTCCTGCACGCCAGTGTACCTGGAAATGCACAATTTAGTTAACAGTTTGACAAGATTCGGTCTTATTTGAAATTTCGCAATTTTTTATTGTTTTCAATGAGATCAAAATTTAGCATCACAATTTAGAAAATTCTGAAATCAGCCCAAAAATTCGGATTATTTATTTCGGTCCGATCTTCAATCACATAGATTTCAATTTCAAGTTCCGATTCAATTTCAACGGCATTTTGTTATCAAAATGCCGTGGAAGCGGCCTTTGGCTGCCAGAAAGCGGTCCAAGCGGCCTTTGGTTACCAAAAGCGGTCCAAGCGGCCTTTGGTTATCAAAAAGCAGTCCAAGCGGCCTTTGGCTGCCAGAAACCGATCGAAGCGGCCTTTGGATGCCAAGAAGCGGTCCAAGCGGCCTTTGGTTACCAAAAAGCGGTCCAAGCGGCCTTTCGTTGCCATAAAGCGGTCCAACCGGCCTTTGACCAAAAAGCAGTTGAACCGTTCCAAAAACAAGCGCTTGGTGTGCTGGCCAGATTAGAATACGAATCTATCTAGGAGAGGGGAGACTTCCGGTCCTTCTCGGCCAAATCAACCCTAATTAACATAAATATTCAAATGACCAGGTGTCGCTCTCTGATTGGCTGAATCTACTTGAACTACTAATCAGCATAAACTGATCTTCCGATGAACGTGGCTGGCCGGTTATTCCTCCCTCGTGTCTCCCAGCTGACGGTTCCCCTCCTCTCCTCTCCCTTCTTCCGATGTTCTCGACGATCCTCTCTTCTTCCAATGCCCTCCTCCTTCACGATGCCTTCTGAATGATTCTCCACAAAGTCTTTTCATCAGAATCCCGTCTCCTCCCTCTCCAGACTCCACCAGGTGCCTGTTTTTTGTTCTCTCCCATTAAAAGGACCGACCCGTCCCTCCCCTCCCCCTGAACTTCCACAGCCCGAGGCCCCGTACCCTGCTGCTTTGCGCGGGTGCCGCTGATGGTTAGCCCCTGGTTAACTTGAATCGGAGTAGTTCCGAGACCCACGACGGTTGGATGTAGTTAGAAAGTGTGTCGGTTCCCATAGGGAGGGGAAACGGTTCGGTCCTTAGGCTTAAGGGCGAGGCTAAACTTTTCTTTTCATGAATCGAGAGAGATGGCCTTCGTCGATTGAGATGGCTGCTGTTCCGAAGTTTGTTCTTCTAAAGATGACAAGCAGATTGGCTGAGGAGATGAATCTCTGTGGATCATCTGGATCGACGTCTTCGGCTGAATCGACGCTTCTAGAGACTGCTTTCGTGGATCGAGATGGGCTCTTCTGGAGCTGGAAAGAAGTTGGAGTGAGGAGCAGAGGCCTTGGATCATCTGGATTGACGTCTTCAGCTGAATCTGAATTGAGGCTTCTGCGAAGAAGTCTGATATTCTGAAGATAGAGAGTCAAGGACCCGTGTTTGATCGACCTGAACGAAACCTGATTTCTGAAGACGAAGGAGATGCCGATTCTCTTGATGGATAGATTGATATCCTTAGAAGATTCTGGTATTCAAGGGCCTGTGATTTCCGGCTTTCAACTCCACAGAAATGAGAAGCTTCGACAAGTTTGCCATCTTTAAACGATGACTAATTCGAATTCCAGGCTTATGAAACAGCCATCTCTTAATTCTGGAATTTTTACGGTCTTCTGGGCTTCTGGCACTGATGATTCCATGATTTCTGGATCAATTCTCGATTTAAAGGTAGCAGAAGACCTCGCCATCAGAAAGAGGTAGGGTAGTCCACCCATATTCTTTTCACCATGCTGCAATTTGGCCGTATAATTTGGAAAATTAATTATACAGTACCCCTACGCCATACAGTACCCGAAACTTGTATAACTACCATATACTTCAACTTACCGTTATGAAACAAAAACTGAAACACACAGTAGCCGAAACTACATAAAGTAAAGGAATATATACGATAATGTACCGTAATCCAAATTCTTGTAATCGCGCTACAGTATCCAGTAAGTATGCCGTGGACAATGTAACATTAGCATATAATTCTTCCTCACCTGTGGAGTGCGGCGGGGTTGGTCTTCTGCCACTTGGGCGACAGTTCGGGGAACTCCCTGTTCGGTCCCGGCCACTTGTACTTCTCCACCAGGTAGGGACCGATCTTCCTCTGACCGGTGGCTCCTGAAATTCATGAATTTGTGAAAAGTAAAGTAATTCTACAGTTTAAAACACTAACAATTTTTAAAAAAAACTACAGTAACCTTTGGTAGTTATAACATTTGCTTGAGAGTACCGCTTTCGACAACCATAGGCCGCTTGACCAGCCTTCTTTAATTAAAAGCCGCCTTACCTGCCTTTTTTCCTATTAAAAGCCGCTTTTTGTCAATCATAGGCCGCCTGATCTACTTTTTTTTTCAGTTAAATGCCGCTTTTCGGCAATCGTAGGCCGCTTGACCTGCTTTTTACAAATTAAAGGGCGCTTTTTCTGGCAACCTTTGACCGCTTTTTGGCAATTAAAAGCCGATTGACCTGCTTTTTCTAAATTAAAAGCTTCGGCAACCACAGGCCTTTCCCCTGCTTTTTCAATTAAAAGCCGCTTTTGGGCAACCACACGCCACTTTATCTTCTTTAAAAAAAACTAAGAGCCGCTTTTTGGCAAGCACAGGCCGCTTGGCCTGCTTTTTTCAATTAAAAGCCGCTTTTTGGAAACCATAGGCCGCTTGACTTGCTTTAAGTTTTTTTCCAAAAAAAAAAGAGGAAAAACTACAGTAATCCAACGAACCTTTCTTGACAAAGGGCCACGGAGACCTGAAATTGGTGTGGTGGAGAGAGCGGACTCCCCTGGTGCTCACCAGTACCCGCGAGGCCATCTGAAAAGTTTTTAGTTTATATTTTTTAATAACTTTAAAAAATTTCAATTAAAAAATTAATAAATTGCAAATTATAAAAATCGAAGATATTTCACCGACAACACAACGAAAAAAATGAATAAAACACAATAAATAAATAATTTACTCTCTATTATTATGAAAAAAGTATAATGTACTGTACATTGTAATACAATTTCGCAATACTGTAGAATGGGGGAACTATGGCGGTAGAAGTACTGTAGATTGGGCTACGGTAGTCTAAGAATACGGTAGAATGGGCTGCAGTAGTCTAACTACTACAGTAATCTAGAGTCCTCCGTGGCTCTCGGTGTGCAGGACGTGCTTGTAGTAGGCCTGGTTCATCTGCTCCAGAATGATGAAGGTCAGCACGGTGTGGGGACCCAGACGCATGTAGTAGGGGGTGAAGCCCTTCCACAAGGCGAACACGCCCTCGTTCTTGATCACCTGAAATGCACATTTGAGGTTAATATTTCAGGGTTCTCAAATCAAGGGCAAAATTTAAACATTTAATTTAATTTTTTTAAAATTTTTAAAATTTATTTTTTAAAATAAGGATTAGTTGAGTCTCTGAAAAACACATTTTCTCAAATTTAAAAGGTACAATTAACTTATAAACTATTTAAAATGTCGTAAAAATCTCATGTGAAATATAATGTTCACATGAAATGTTCAAAAAAGCTCAAAATTTTTTAAATTTAAAAAAAAATTTCTAAACTTGTCTTTGCCAGAAATCATTGATAAATTTTAGTCTACCATACCAAATTTTGACGCTTATTAATTTGATTTTGGAAAAAAGGTTAAATTAATTTTTAAATAATTAAAAAATTATGCGAAAGTATAAAAGTAATTCAATAAACTTTAGACAACACAAACAATGCACCGATTGGGATAGATGAATTCTCAAATCAAGGGCACAATTTAAACATTTAATTTAATTTTTTAAAATTTTTTTATTAGGAAACAAATTTATTTTTTATCATTACAAATATTTTTTATTTATTTTTCAAAATTGGTGAAAACATTCATTTTTATTAATAAAAAATTATTTTTTATTGAATATTTTTTCAAAACTGTTGAAATTTTAAAAATTTCTTTTTAATTCTTGAAATTGTAAAACAATTAAAAACTTCCTTAAATAGATCGAGCTGAGGCTTTTAGCCGTCAATGAAAACCAGTTTTAAAAAAATGGTGAAATTATATTGTAAGCAGTTTAAAACAATGTTTGACACAATCCAGTCTTAGTTGAAAATAGCACACCAAATTTGCATAAAGCACCCCAAAAAGTGATTTTTAGGGTCATTTTGAGGCCAATAGCGCCTCCAACGACAGTTTCAAACCGCATGTATCAAACATTGGTTTAAAATGTGCAGTTTAAATATGTTTCTAGTAATAATATTAGTCAATTAGAGTTGGACAAAAAAAGTGCACTGACTGTGTGCCCGAAGGTGGTTTGAACTCGGCAGCTGTTGTTTCTCCGGCGACTCCGCCCAATTTCAGTCAAAAACTCAGTGCAAACGAGCGCCTGCTCAGTTAAAATCCTTCATGTTCGAGCTGTTATCGATTCTTTCGGCGCTTTTGGGCCGCTTTGTCACCCTCAGGCCGCTTTTTACCACCTCAGACCGCTTCTGGCAGCCTTAGGCCGCTTCAGATAAGTGCTCACTACTGGATCCGGCGGGACTACCCTTGCAGCGCCCACCTATTTCGTACGGGTGTGAAACTCGCGACGCTACCATACCAGACCAGAGTTTTCTGCGTCTTTTCAGGCGGAAACATTGAAAATTCAAAAGTGACTATCAAAAAATCGATAAACTTATGGATCGGGCCGCTTTTGCCATCCATAGGCCGCTTTTTGTACCGTAACACTGGTTTCTTTTTAAGCGGTTTGAGCACATTCATGCCGTCTCATTTTCCATCGTAATGTCACTTTTGGCACGCAGGCCGCTTTTAACGGTATTGGCACCCATAGGCCGCTTTTGAAAAAAATTTGTCATCCTCAGGCCGCCTTCATCCTTGCAATCCTCCCTCACCTTTCCGAGCACATCGAACGCGTTCTTGTACTCCGGCTTTCCGTCGATGATCTTCATAGATTGGATCCTGGAAAAAACTACCGTAACCCATTTTACTGATCTACCTCGTTTTGGCGATATCCACAGGCATGGAGACGATGGTGGTCGCCAGACCGGAGATCATAGAAGCCAGGAAGTGGCAGAAGATGCCTAAACAACCCAGAAATTGGCAAAATTAGAATCTTAAGTACCGTCTTGGACGTAGCCGGAAGAGAGGAGCATCTGCTTCGACTGGGAGTACGTGGCCAACTGGGCGGCGTTGACGACCATCGCCCTGGCTACGGTAGGGGCACATCCCTGAACGATTACGGTAATTGTAGGGTTACGGTGAATTGGAGATACGGTAGCTCGAAGTACGGTAAATTTTTGATTACGGTAGATTACAGTAATCAAAGCTTACCCTCCAGAGAGTGAAAAGTCCCTCCTCCTTCACGACGCGCCCGAGGGCGTCGAATACATTTTTGTAGTTTCGTCGCTGGTCCGGCGGGAGACGGCCATCACCTAAAATTAAATTTTAAAAAGTAGTCCTTTAATTTGGAATCAATAGTTAGATTTTTACGTATTTTAAAGGTCTTTGTGGTGTTAGGGTCCCGCTCAGAAGATTCCAGATGGCGGGTTAGACCGTTAAAATACAACTTTAGACAACTCCGATCCGACGCAAATATAATTTTTAAATTATATTTATTTGCATCTTAAAATTGAGATTTAGCCAGTTCTTTAAAAAATTGTTGCTAGCCCTTTAAATTGAGGCACGTTAAAGAACTATGAAATAGGGCCCCGCCAAGAAAGCAATAATTTTAGCTGGGATAGTCCTTTAAATAAATCCCTGAAAACCGTGCTGCAACTGCAAAAAACAGTGCGCGCGTTGCGAAAGTCTTATCTTTTAAACATTCGTTGCAGGACCACAGTGACTGCCATCCAAAGTACCGTAACCTGGATACACCTTTAATTTCCAGTCATTCACCAAATTTTTAAATAATTCTATTATTTTTAATCGACTTTACAAATCAATAGGTAGATTTTTTGTCATATTTTAAAGGTCTGTCTGGGGTCTGCCCTGCCTAGAAGTCATCAGACCTTTAAAATGCAACCTTAGACATTTTCGATGTGACGCAAATATCAATATTTTAAATATTTTAATTATTTTTAAATTGATTTTCCAACCTGTCATGCGGATGAGAGCCAGCTCAGCCGGTGTTCCTACCACGGAGCCGATAGCTCCGGCCGTCATTCCCAACGCCGCTTTCGTCGCGAACGACGGACTTGAATCTCTGGAAATTAAGGGTTACGGTATTCGTTAACGTCGTTTAATTAAAAATGGTA
>JAJQXH010000035.1:45000-155000 GCA_022343465.1 Oscheius sp. G VE-2021
TTTAGCAAATTTGCTAAATATTTTTTAAAATTTAATAGTTTATTGAAATTCGCTCTAGCAAATTTGCTAAACGATTTTAAAATTTTTATATTTGATTGAAAATTGCTCTAGCAAATTTGCTAAACATTTTTAAAATTTAATATTTCGATAAAAAACTGTGAAAAAAAAACATTTTCTCCAAACTCTGCCCCTTCAACAATTCGTTGATCAATAAAAAACTATGAAAAAAAACATTTTCTCCAAAATCTGCCCCTTCAACAAATTGTTGATCGATAAAAAACTATGAAAAAAAAAACATTTTCTCCAAAATCTGCCCCTTCAGCAATTTGTTGATCGATAAAAATTTGTGAAAAAAAACATTTTCTCCAAACTCTGCCCCTTCAACAATTTGTTGATCGATAAAAAAACTATGAAAAAAAAAGATTTTCTCCAAAATCTGCCCCTTCAATAATTTGTTGATCGATAAAAAACTGTGAAAAATAAAACATTTTCTCCAAACTCTGCCCCTTCAACAATTTGTTGATCAATAAAAAACTATGAAAAAAAAACATTTTCTCCAAAATCTGCCCCTTCAACAATTTGTTGATCGATAAAAACAATGAAAAAAAACATTTTCTCCAAAATCTGCCCCTTCAACAATTTGTTGATCAATAAAAAACTATGAAAAAAAACATTTTCTCCAAAATCTGCCCCTTCAACAAATTGTTGATCGATAAAAAACTATGAAAAAAAACATTTTCTCCAAAATCTGCCCCTTCAGCAATTTGTTGATCGATAAAAACAATGAAAAAAAAGATTTTCTCCAAAATCTGCCCCTTCAATAATTTGTTGATCGATAAAAAACTATGAAAAAAAACATTTTCTCCAAAATCTGCCCCTTCAACAATTTGTTGATCAATAAAAAACTATGAAAAAAAACATTTTCTCCAAAATCTGCCCCTTCAACAAATTGTTGATCGATAAAAAACTATGAAAAAAAACATTTTCTCCAAAATCTGCCCCTTCAGCAATTTGTTGATCGATAAAAATTTGTGAAAAAAAACATTTTCTCCAAACTCTGCCCCTTCAACAATTTGTTGATCGATAAAAAAACTATGAAAAAAAAAAGATTTTCTCCAAAATCTGCCCCTTCAACAATTTGTTGATCGATAAAAAACTATGAAAAAAAAAATTTTCTCCAAACTCTGCCCCTTCAACAAATTGTTGATCGATAAAAAACTATGAAAAAAAACATTTTCTCCAAAATCTGCCCCTTCAACAAATTGTTGATCGATTAAAAAAAATCTATGAAAAAAAAACATTTTCTCCAAAATCTGCCCCTTCAACAATTTGTTGATCGATAAAAAACTATGAAAATAAAACATTTTCTCCAAACTCTGCCCCTTCAACAATTTGTTGATCGAAAAAAAAATTATGAAAAAAAAAAGATTTTCTCCAAAATCTGCCCCTTCAATAATTTGTTGATCGATAAAAAACTATGAAAAAAAAACATTTTCTCCAAAATCTGCCCCTTCAACAATTTGTTGATCGATAGAAAACTATGAAAATAAAACATTTTTTCCAAACTCTGCCCCTTCAACAATTTGTTGATCGATAAAAAAACTTTTTTTCTCCAAAGTCTACCCCATCAACAATTTGTTGATCGATTTTAAAAAAACTGTAAAACAAAAATGTTCTCCAAACTCTGCCCCTTCAACAATTTGTTGATCGAAAAAAAAATTATGAAAAAAAAAGATTTTCTCCAAAATCTGCCCCTTCAACAATTTGTTGATCGATAAAAAACTATGAAAAAAAAAAATTTTCTCCAAACTGCCCCTTCAACAAATTGTTGATCGATAAAAAACTATGAAAAAAAACATTTTCTCCAAAATCTGCCCCTTCAACAAATTGTTGATCGATTAAAAAAAATCTATGAAAAAAAAAAATTTTCTCCAAACTCTGCCCCTTCAACAAATTGTTGATCGATAAAAAACTATGAAAAAAAACATTTTCTCCAAAATCTGCCCCTTCAACAAATTGTTGATCGATTAAAAAAAATCTATGAAAAAAAAACATTTTCTCCAAAATCTGCCCCTTCAACAATTTGTTGATCGATAAAAAACTATGAAAATAAAACATTTTCTCCAAACTCTGCCCCTTCAACAATTTGTTGATCGAAAAAAAATTATGAAAAAAAAGATTTTCTCCAAAATCTGCCCCTTCAATAATTTGTTGATCGATAAAAAACTATGAAAAAAAAACATTTTCTCCAAAATCTGCCCCTTCAACAATTTGTTGATCGATAGAAAACTATGAAAATAAAACATTTTTTCCAAACTCTGCCCCTTCAACAATTTGTTGATCGATAAAAAAACTTTTTTTCTCCAAAGTCTACCCCATCAACAATTTGTTGATCGATTTTAAAAAAACTGTAAAACAAAAATGTTCTCCAAACTCTGCCCCTTCAACAATTTGTTGATCGAAAAAAAAATTATGAAAAAAAAAGATTTTCTCCAAAATCTGCCCCTTCAATAATTTGTTGATCGATAAAAAACTATGAAAATAAAACATTTTTTCCAAACTCTGCCCCTTCAACAATTTGTTGATCGATAAAAAAACTTTTTTTCTCCAAAGTCTACCCCATCAACAATTTGTTGATCGATTTTAAAAAAACTGTAAAACAAAAATGTTCTCCAAACTCTGCCCCTTCAACAATTTGTTGATCGAAAAAAAAATTATGAAAAAAAAAAGATTTTCTCCAAAATCTGCCCCTTCAACAATTTGTTGATCGATAAAAAACTATGAAAAAAAAACATTTTCTCCAAAATCTGCCCCTTCGACAAATGTTTCAGTTAAAAATCCACTGAATTTCTGTTTAGCAAAATTGCTAGACAAAATTTTCTGTTAAAATCCACTGAATTTCTGTTTAGCAAAATTGCTAGACAAATATTTCAGTTAGCAATCGACTGAAAATCTGTTTAGTTAAACTGCAATACAAGTTCTTCAGCTTAGTTTTTTTTTCTAATTTTTCTTCAAACCAATCAGCTAATTTGACTTATCCCCGTTTGTTCGAGTGTCTGGCCACATATATAATCATTCGCTTGCGCAGATAAACAACCCATCCGGTTCTTCTTGCTGTTTTACATCGCGCTCTCATTTCACGGAAAGTCTCCACGATCTGTTCGAATCGTTTAGAATGTTTAATACATTTCTTTGTTTAAATAATATATGCAGCTCTTAAAGTTTTTTTTAAAATTTTCACAACCCACTTTTGAAACTCTGCAACATTTTGATCGTCTCGCCACACAGGCTGTGTAATGGGCAGAATCTAGTTTCGGTTGTGAAACGCGCCCTTTTTTAGTGTTTATAGTCGCATGTCGTCAAGATATTCGTAAGAATTCGGCTTTTTTAACGTTTGCCGCATCAAGCCACTATTTTAATTTCTAAACCCTCTGTTTTTCAACTAACATCTTGATTTTGATGTCCCACTTGCAAATTTTTTTTAGCATTGTATTCATTTTGTTTTCAGCCTACCATTAATCCGTTTTTTAACTAAAAACAATTTTTAACCGCCTTCTCTTCAATATATGTTTTTTTTTTCGAAAACTATGTCTAATGTTTTGCGTCTTTCAGGCGGAGATTTCTTTGCATTTGCAATGGATCCCTCAACATCTCTTTCATCAAATAACAAGAGGGGTCCCGCGGTAATCGATGCTCAGCAGGTGAATTCAGTTGGAGAATAATTCGAAATTCTAATTCTAGCTGCAACAATATGTCACCCAGCCGGAAGCCGCTGCTTTGCCGGTGAAAGACCAATTTTCTCCAGGAGCTGAGATTAGGAATAGCACTCAGTAAGTCCGTCTCTCTCTCTCTCTCTCTCTCTCTCTCTCTCTCTCTCTCTCTTTCTCTCTCTCTCTCTCTCTTTCTCTCTCTCTCTCTCTCTCTCTCTCTCTCTCTCTCTCTCTCTTTCTCCCTCTTTCTCTCTCTCTCTCTCTCTCTCTCTTTTTCTCTCTTTCTCTCTCTCTTTCTCATTTCTGTGTTCGTAAGCGTGTCTATTCATGGTATGTCTGTTTGTCGAATACACGTGAATTTTTTCTTCATTTTAACAGAAACTTTATAACAAAAATGCCATCATTTTCTCCCCTTTGGCTGTACTTTAATTGATTAAAATTCTTTACAGATACCTGTACCCAAATCCACAACAGGAGTACACCCGTCGACAAAAGTGCCTTGGCGTCACAGCTATCGTTCTCGTCTTTTCACTTGTTGTTGCCCTAACTGTTGTGGCTGATATTTTATTGCACCATGTGATGTAAAGTTAACAAATACAAAATAAGGCCAAAAAGAGCATGCATTATAATATCTAACGTATCTGTCTTATAACATACTCAGAGTGAGCGTTCGAAGTTAAAGCAACAAGTAGATTTTTTGAAATTGTATTGTTGACGGAAAATTTCTTCCGTAGAGAGAGAGCATTAAAAGTTCAAAAAAGGGGTTTGATTTGAGTTGTGTTTTAAACGGGAAATTTCTATGGAGGCATACAATATGCAAAAAAAAGTGAGTTTTCCAATAGACAAAAATTTTCCGTCAGGCATTTTTGAACCATGGCTATTAGCCAGTGTTTTTGAATAAAAACCATTTTTAATCGATCACACTTTTTCAGTAAAAATCGTTTTTCAATAATCTAGCAGCATGCTAAATTTTTTAGAACCCCGTAAAATTTGTTTTTTTTACGATCTAGCAGCATGCTAGATTTTTTTCAACCCGTAAAACCCTCAAAACTTGTTTTAAAAAGTTTCTGCTACGAGCAGAAAAAATACAAAATCTTATTATATTTTTAAACATTTTTGCAAGCAGAATATTTAAAAAAATCTTTTTATAGTTTTGTATATTTTTAAAATTTTCTGCTTCAAGCAGAAAAAAACTCTTTTTTTGTAGTTTACAGGATGTTGTGCCACTAGAAGAAAAACTAAAAATTCTTATTTGTGTTTAAAATGTTCTCTCTTTTTCTCTCTTTCTGTTTCCTTCTCTCTCTCTCTCTCTCTCTCTCTTTCTCTCTCTCTCTCTCTCTCTCTCTCTCTCTCTCTCTTTCTTTCTCTCTCTCTCTCTCTCTCTCTCTCTCTCTCTTGCAAGTCTCTATAACCAATTTTTTTACAACAATCTTTCTTGAAAACCGTTCGTTGCAATCAAAATATATCCGTAATACTGAAATCACTGAGTATTCAGCTGCTGCGCCTCGACGAGTCTGGCGTAGCGCCCGTTCATCCGCAGCAGTTCTTGATGGGACCCGTTTTCCACCACACTGCCTCGTTCGATTACATAAATCCTGAAAATTGAATTTGTTTTTAAAATAAATTTCTCAGAGCTTTAAATGAAACAAAAAAATTGTAGTTTAAAACTTACTTATCACAATTCTGAATACTGCTCAACCGATGAGCAATAGTTATGCTTGTCCTTCCTTGACTGGCATCGTTCAGCGCCTTCTGGACCACCTTAAAAAGAATTTTCTGGATTTAAAGTGTTGTTTTTACCTGTTCACTTTCAGTATCAAGAGCTGAGGTAGCTTCATCAAGAAGAATGATTTTTGGATTTCTGACAACAGCCCTTGCAATGGCAATGCGCTGCTTTTGCCCTCCGGACAGGGCCCTTCCTCTCTCACCCACATCAGTTTCATAGCCCTGAAAATTACATTTTTGAAATTTTTAATAAGAAAAATGTGTTTTTAATTAATATTTTAAAAAGACTTACAGTTGGAAAAGCCTCCACAAATTTCGCAGCGTTTGCAGTCCGACAAGCGTCGATCACCCTTTCCATTGAAACTTTTCCAGCTCCCATTGTGATATTTTCCAGAATTGATCCTAAACTTCATATTTTTCAAGTTTTTATAGCTAAGTACCTTTGAAAAGAACCGGTTCTTGAGAAACTAGAGCAACATGACTTCGAAGATGGTTTAAGTTCATTGATTCCACGTTTTCAGAATCGATTAGCTGTAAATCAGTTGAAAAAAGAGTACAATTGAAAAACTAACAACTTTTCCAGAATCAGCTGTGTAGAATCGTTCAAGTAGGTTGATAATTGTACTTTTTCCACAGCCCGAGGCTCCAACAAGGGCGATGCTTTGACCTCGTTTGGCAGTTATGTTGAGCTGTCGGGAGACAAGGACATCCCTTCGAGTTGGGTAAGCGAAGTCGACGTTTTCCAGAACAACAGCTCCTTTTATAACCTAAAAACTTCATTTTACACGTTGTTTTGTGGAATTTCATTGTTTTGTGGAATTATTTTAAGACTATTCTTAAACAGACTTAAGGAACTAAGGCAAAGCTTGGACAAGTAAGGTAGTAGCTCTTAAGGAACTAAAGTAATTCTTGAAAAATTATAGTAGCTTCTCCTAAGGAACTAAGGACATTTTTGAGAATGAAAGATAGTAGCTCTTTGGGAATTAAGGTATTGCTTTAAGAACTAATTTAGCAGTTTTTAAGAGCTAAGGTAATTTTGTAAAAACTCAGGTAGGAGCCCTTTTAAAGTCATTGTTTAGAAAGGCTGCTTTATTTTTCTCATTTTTGCTTAAAAAAGCTGCTTCACTTTTAAACATTATTTTAAAAAAAATTATTTATTTGTTTAAAAAAGCTGTTTTTTAATATTAAAAAATTTAAAAGCATATTTTTATTTGAATTTTGTCTAGAAAGTTTTTAAGATTGTTTTTTAAACCATGTCTTGAAAAGTTCTTCATTTGTAAACATTTTTTAAATTCTGATTATTTTCTTTTTGAACATGGTTTACAAAGTATCTTTATTTTTAAACATTGTTTAAAGCTTTTTAATATTTTTTTAACATTACGCTAAAAAGTCTAATTTCTTTTTAAACTTTAAAACTTCTACAAAAAATTTAAAAAAGACTATTGCGCTGCCTAAAGCCCAAAAGCATTTTACTGAAAAAATTGGATGGTTCCTTGGAAACCAACGCACAATTCATAGCAAAAACTTACAGGTTTCGTTCCTCCTTCAACCGTCTCTTGTATCAATTGCTCATCGTCAATTAGGGTGAAGAGCTGTTTCGCCGAACTAGCAGCCCTCACAATATCAGGGAAGTAGGGTGCCGAATACATCACAGACCACCCAGAGATCTGCGATCCCATGAAGGCTATGAACACCGTGCTTAGGCTGTGACTTCCCAAGTAGATTAATTGAGAAGCCACAGCGTAGGCCGAAAGATCACAGAAGAAAACGAAACTTTGGGTTAACGCCAAATTCACTGCGTCGACAATTCCAATCTGAAAAAAATTTATTTGGGAAAATTTGTTTTCTTACCCTCCTATCACAAGGCAAAGATTTTGCTTGCTGGTTGGCGTATCTTTTGAGAAAGTGACCTTCAACTGTTAGAAGTTGGATGGTCCTTGCTTGCTCCACAATTTCGATGGCGTACTGTAAGTTGAAATTACGGTAAGATAAAAGTCTGATTACGGTACCTCAGCACTTCGATCTTCCTTTTCTTTTCTTTTTCGAGAAGAATTGGCTACGCGAATATTTATGATAGCCAAAATGAAGAGAAAAAGACAGAGGCCTGTTCCGAGGAGAGCCAGCTCCCAGGCGAAGAAAAAGGCAAAGGCGAGGCCAACTACGACTGAGAAAAGGTTGCCGGTGTTTAGGACCAGGTGGAAGTCAAAGGCCTAAAGTTAGATGTTAGAGGGGAAGGACCTGGTAAAATCGATTTTTCAAAGTATCTTTACAATTCTTTCATTAAATATATGTCATTTCCACAATTCTGAAACACACCCCGTTTATATGATTTCGACTGCAAAAGGGGCGCGTTTCCACGGCCGTTTTACGCGTTTGCCGCACGGAAACACGGCTAGAGTGGGCGAGAGAGTGTGGGAAATGGGGAGACGCAGAGTTGGCGGGAATTCAAACTACAATTTCCCCAAAATTTCAAGCGCTCCTAAATCGGTTAATTTTGATCCAAAATGGGTAAAATAGGTATTTTTCGGAATCCTGGAAATGAGATCTAGAATTTTATTACAAAATCAGAAAAATTTTTTTTACGTGGACCTTCCCCTTTAAAGAAAATGACTCACCGATTGACAATTTGAAGCATGAAGGGCCATTTTGGCAACACAGGCTGCGGGAGAGCACCCTGGTTGATCAAATGACTCCAATGGTCTGTAGAGAAGAGAACGAAGAGCACGGATTCGAAGATTCCCGACGACACTTTCCGAGGTCCACCCAGACATGAGGTACTGTAGAGATTGGCTGATCCAAACTATAAGACCACAGGCTATGCAGACGCCGAAGGTTATTCCAGCTCGAATGTTGTAGGTTTCTTTGTTTTCCTGAAAATGTTCACGATGCCCTCTCTCTCTCTCTCTCTCTCTCTCTCTCTCTTTCTCTCTCTCTCTCTCTTACCGGCTTCAAAGCCTCAAAAGCAAAGTACATCGACAGCGCCAACATCGGCATCTCCAATCCTCTCATGAAAGAAAGAAAAACCGCCAACATGAATTTCACAATGTTAAAACCCTTCAGACTAGAATATAGCAAAAACAATCCACTGGTAGACTTTTTCTTCTAAAACTTTCCTTTTTCACATTCAAAAATGAAAACTCACTCCGCAAACTTTACTATCATTGGAAGATGCTGACATGTCGCTCGTAACGGAGCGCCCGGTCTTTTTGTCAGACATTCGGGATCTTAAAATTAGCTATTTCCAGAAAAATGGGGTTTTACTCTTTCTTTGGGTTGATGCTCATTGTTCTGGGGATTTCGTCATCTTCATCGGAGCTGTTGATCTCTTGTGCTTTTGCGAGACCAGCGTAGACACCGCCTTTTTCTATTAATCCGTCATGAGTTCCTAAAAGCCATAAAATAGGGCACCTCACTCATAAAAGAAGAAGGACCTCGTAAAATTGATTTTCAAAGTCCCTTTACAATTGTTTCATTGAATAGATACCGTTTCCACGATTATGAAACATACCCCATTTATATGATTTGGACTGCAAAAGGGGCGCGTTTCCACGGCCGTTTTACGCGTTTGCCGCACGGAAACACGGCTAGAGTGGGCGAGAGAGTGTAAGAAATGGAGAGACGCAGATTTGGCGGCAATTCAAATCACAATTTCCCCAAAACTTTAAGCGCTTCTAAATCGGTTCATTTTGATCCACAATGGGTAAAAGTGGTATTTTTCGGGATGCTGGGGAAAAGATTTAGGATTTAATCGCAACACCAGAAAAATTTATTTTTACGCGGTTCTTCCCCTTTAAGTTAAAAGACCGCAGAGGCTGGTAGTTGTTTAGGCGGCCTGAGGTTTTTGGCAAACGACCGCCAAGCGGCTGATAGTTCATTAGGCGGCCTGAAGGTTCGGCGAAAGGACCTCAAAGCGGTTCATAGGTCACAAAACGGCCTGAGCTTTCTGCGAAAATACTGCCAATATCAATTTCTCTCTAACTCACCCTCTTCCACAACTTGTCCATTCTCCATAACATAAATACGGTCGACATCCTTTAAAGTACTCAGCCTGTGGGCAATAATTACAGTCGTGCGTCCTTCAGAAGCTCTATTCAGCGCCGCCTGAACAAAATCTTATCTTGTGAAGTTTATAGTTTAAGTATAAAACTAAAAACTTCAAAACTCACCTGAACAACCCTTTCACTCTCCGTATCCAAAGCAGAGGTAGCCTCATCCAGAAGGAGGATTTTTGGATCAGCTGCCACTGCTCTTGCAATTGCGATTCTTTGCTTCTGTCCTCCAGACAGGGCCACGCCCCCAACTCCAAGGACTGTGTTATAGCCCTAAAAATCAAAATCACACGAAAAATTAATACATTTCTTACATTCTGTAGATTCTTGATGAAATCATCTGCTTTGGCTATTACAGCAGCTTTCTTGGCGCCTTCTTCACTTATGCTTCTACCAAGGACGATGTTCTCCATAACAGTTCCGTTGAAGAGACAGGGTTCTTGTTCCACCACTCCAATGATCTGCAAGATAGCGTAAGCTTTTTTCGAAACTGTACACTTTGAAAGTCAATTTCACAAATTCAAATTTTAGATATCACCAGTCCATTCATAATTTTACTTGAAACAGTGGAGTGGTGTGGCAAAAACACGAAAACTAGTCAACGCTGCTCGCTGGATATTTACTGTGACTGACTCTCAAGTACCGGCTTTGAAACAGTGGAGTAATGTGGCATAAGCACCATCGTCTCATTTGTTTGTTAGAAATGTTGGTATTGGCTGAGTACCAAGAAACAAACGTAAGCTGTTTAAATTTTAAGCACTGATTTGCAACAGTGGAGTGATGTGGCATCGTCTCATTTGGTTTTGGGTGTGCGCTGAATATATAATTGAAAATCATTGTTAAATTATTGATATTCAAGCTCCCATTTTAAAATATTGGAGTGATTTGGCAACAACAAAATCGACTGATTCGGAACTACGTCTTGGTTAAATGAAAAGTGGTCAACGCTATCCGCTTGAGTTTTACTGAGACTGACTCTCAAGTACCCGTTTTGAAACAATGGAGTGATGTGGCAAAATCGACATCGACTGATTCAGTTCTAATTGTTCGCTTAATGTTAGTATATAATAATGAACTTATTGATATTTTTAAAAGTACCCGCACAGAAACATTGGAGTGATCTGATAAGGGCTGCATCGACTGATTTGCATGTTAGAAATGTTTTTACTGACTGATCCCGTGTACCAAACAATCAACTTGAAACTGAAATTTTGAGCACTGTTTTGAAACTATGTGAAAAATCGAGAAATTGGAATGATGTGAAAAATCGAGAAATTTTAAATTGGGGAAAACTACGAAATGCCAATATTAAAATGTTGAAATATAAAGGGTGAAACAGTGAAATGGTGTGTCAAAGCGCACTATATAACGTTTACATAGACTACCTTTCTCAATGATCCCACGTTGATCTTTTCTATAGGAATCCCATCGATAGTTATTTCTCCCGCTTTCACATTGAAGAGTCTTGTAAGAAGTCCTATCTAGAAATAACTTTTAGTGCTACAAGAAGAAAACCTACGGAAGTACTTTTTCCACAGCCGCTTTTTCCCACCAGGGCGACTGCTTCTCCGGCTCTAGCAGACCAGTTGATTCCCTAAAAGCAACAATTTCTGTGGAGTGATGTGGCAAAACTTTTTTTTAAATTTCTCGAATTGTATGAGTCTCAAATTCCAATTTTTCAAAACCACAAACCTTCAAAATCAATGTGTCCCTGTTCGGATAGGAGAATTTTACATTTGACACTTTGATGTCACCTTTAGCGTCGTTGAATTCAAATCCATTCATACAACGGGGGTCCGATTGTGGTTTCTGAAACCTCTCTTTTTAGCCTTCTAAAACTACCGTACTCTGTCAATCGTCTGATAGATGACAGCCGCAGCCACCCTGGCTTTCAGAAGAGCCATCATGTGTGGCCCTAGGAGGCCTAGATAGTACCCGGTTAGAGAAATAGTATTGACGATTAAGAGAACATCTCCCGCGTTTTTGACGAACCCGTTGTAGAACCCGTAGACACCAACCCTAAAAATGGTTCATTTTGGGATAAGACAGGAAAAAATACCAGAATGTTATACCCATGATTGCGTAGATTTCGATAAAGGTGAGACCTTCGAAGAAGCCGACCCAGAAGTTGTAGCGGAGGGCGTGGGGCATCATTCGCTTCAGGACAGCGGCGTATTTCTAAAACGTAAAGATAAGGTAAGGTAAGGTAAGTTAACGGGGAATGTCCGCGTAAAAATAATTTCTCTGATTTTGTGATAAAAACCTAGATCTTATTCCCAGGATTCCGAAAAATACCTCTTTTACCTATTTCGGATCAAAATGAACCGATTTCGAAGCGCTTGAAATTTTGGGAAATTGCCATTTGAATTGCCGCCAACTCTGCGTCTCCCCATTTCCCACACTCTCTCGCCCACTCTAGCCGTGTTTCCGTGGGGCAAACGCGTAAAACGGCCGTGGAAACGCGCCCCTTTTGCAGTCGAAATCAAATAAAAGGGGTATGTTTCAGAATCGTGGAAACGACATCTATTCAATGAAACTATAATAAATATATTTTGAAAAATCAATTTTATGAGGTCCATCCCTTTTAAAGGGACCATCAGCCTCCTTTTTAAAATGAACGTGACTCATATGCAAATTCACTCATTTCATTTGGGACAATTTTTTCCAACACCGCTCCAAGCAACGGTTTTTCGCAAAAGGGCTGATTAGAATAGGATCAGCCGCCATTTTGAAATGGAGGCTGATGGTCCCTTTAAAGGGGAAGGACCTCGTAAAATTGATTTTTCGAAGTCTCTTAACAATTAATTTATTGAATAGATGTCGTTTCCACGATTCTAAAACATACACCTTTAATATGATTAGAACTGCAAAAGGGGCGCGTTTACAGGGCCGTTTTACGCGTTTGCCGCACGGAAACACGGCTAGAAAGGGCGAGAGAGTGTGGGAAATGAAGATCCGCAGAGTTGGCGGCATTTCAAATGATAATTTCCCCAAAATTTCAAGCGCTCCTAAATCGGTTCATTTTGATCCAAAATGGGTAAAAGAGGTATTTTTCGGAATCCTGGGAATGAGATCTAAACTTATATCACAAAGAAAAATTATTTTTACCCGGTTCTTCCCCTTTAAATTGAGGTAGGGAGTGAGTGAATGAGTGAGTGAGTTAGTGATCACGTGAGTTTTTTTTTTCCAAAAATTCGTACCTGAACCATATGCTCCTGCGCATTGCAAGCAGCCACAGTCTTCACATTCATCACCGACTCTTCAACCACGATTGCCGCCTCTGTCGCCGTTTCCAGCATAGCCATTGCGTATTTGGCAACAACCTTTAAAAAAACTAGGGTAAAGAAAAACTAGGGCTTAAGAGAAACAACCTTGCCCATGAGGCCCAAAGTCCAAGCCGATAGGGGACCCATTGTGACTGCGATTAGAGTAAGTTTCCAATTGATACACAGACAGACAATGACTGAAGAAGTGAACATTGCGAACCCGCGCAACATGAGCCCAAGTTTGTCCCCGAGACCGTCTTCTATCCGTTGGATGTTTCTGAAACACTCCATGATACCGTAATAAATGAAAACAACTCACGAATTGAGTTGTGAAGTAATGGCGCCTGAATTGTTCTCCCCGAACCAGGCGGCATCTTGCCGAAGGACAGCTGCTAGGAATTCGCGACGTAGTGCCCGCACCATGTCGCTGCATCCTCGATGGAGGAGCATTGCCTGTTTTTGCTGAATATGGGGAATATTAAGGAATTACAGTACCTGCAGGTAGGTTGCTATAAGGACAATTATACCACCTATGCCTAGACCGTAGAGGTAGGGACGAATGTCGTCCAGGAATTCATCGTTGCCTATTTGCTGAAAAATCGATGGTGTAGTGGTATGTGAGAACAGAGAGACAGAGACGAGAAAGAGAGAGAGAATGAGAAAGGGAAAAAGATTGAGAGCAAAAGAAAGAGAGAAAGAGAGAGAGAAAGGATGTGAAAGAAAAATAGAGAGAGAGAAAGAATGATAAAGAGAGAGAGAGAGGGAAAAAGAGAAAGAGAGAGAGAGAAAGAAAAAGAGAAAAAGAGAGAGAGAGAGAGAGAGAAAGAAAAAGAGAAAGAGAGAGAGAGAAGAGAGAGAGACTACCTGTCTATCTTTCAGAAAGCACGTCGTAATCCATCCTCCCAAAACCAAAACAAATGGCTGAACTGCTCCGCCAATGACGGCAAAAGCGGAGCCCAACGCTATACAAATAATATTCGCTGTAGTCGAAAATCGAAACTAAAGACACTTTTTTTGTTTGTAGAAAAAAATAAAACTAACTAATTGCCTAAGAGAAACAGGTTTAGATTCCAATTCTTCTTCTGCTAAATCGCCTCTGAAATTCAGTTTTTAAATTTTAAAATTTTTCCTAAACCTGCAGAGGACGGCGTCTAGCAAACTGTTGACCACCTTCCATATCGGACTTGACCTCCTTTTTCGCATTCGTTCTGGAAATGAATTTAAATTTAAACTTTTTTCCAATTTTAAAATAAAAAAATTGAAATTGAAATTTTAAAATGAAAATGTAAATTTACCATTTTTTGAACATCACTTCTTATTAGAGGTACCAACGGCAGCAAATTAGCTTCTTCAATTTTGCCTATTGGAAATTGATAGGAAAACGCAAGAAAAAGGTAAAAAAGGCTGTTTTAAAAAGCGGCTCCGCGAAAAGTGATTGAATCATTCTTTTATATAAAATTGCCGTTGGAATGTCTAAGAAACCAGGAATTTAGAAAGACAGAAAAGGTTTCATAGATCACATTTTTAAATTTTAGCCGAAGTTGTATTGAACAATTTGGTCGTTAATGCTTCTTGCGTATCGAATGTATTAAAGGGGAAGGACCTCGTAAAATTGATTTTTCAAAGTCTCTTTACAATTTATTCATCGAATAGATATCGTTTGCACGATTCTGAGACATATCCCTTTTATATGATTTGGACTGCAAAAGGGGCGCGTTTACACGGCCGTTTTACGCGTTTGCCGCACGGAAACACGGCTAGAGTGGGCGAGAGAGTGTGGGAAATGGGGAGACGCAGAGTTGGCGGCAATTCAAATAACTATTTCCCCAAAATTTCAATCGCTTCTAAATCGGTTCATTTTGATCCAAAATGGGCAAATATGGTATTTTTCGAAATCCTGGGAATGAGATCTAGGCTTTTATCGCAAAATCGGAAAAATTATTTTTACGCGGTCCTTCCCCTTTAAGGATGAACTGTTTATTAACATAAAAACTCAAACAATGGAGTGATGGGGAAAACTTTTCAAAGTTTGCGATTGCTGAGTCTCAAATGTATCGACGTTGAACTGGCTGTATGCACGTACACACATTTTAACAGTGGAGTGATCAGGTAAAGCGTATGAGATATAAAAGCGAAATCGATCGAGAACGACATAAGTTTTTGGCATTCATCTTGTCCCTTTTTTTGGCTTTGATCAGATTTTAAACACCAACCATTAAAAATAACAAAGTTCAGTGGATTTTTTCGTGACAGCTTCTCACCGCTCCAATTTCAGTATACTACGTGAAACAGTGGTATGATGGGGCAAATCGTATGAAACTATGAGACATTGATCGGCCAGACGCACACTTGTTGATATTCATCTTATTCCAAGTTCAGATCGTCTTGGTTTTTAAGAGATCATAGATCAAAACATATTAAATACACGGAGTGATGTGGCAAAACTGGTTTATTATCAATTAATCAATGTTAGAATTTTGAAATACAAAAAAGTCTTTCGTGATAGCTTCTCCTCACTCTATTTTCAGTATTGTATGTGAAAAAGTGGAGTGGTGGGCAACAAGGGGAAACTGGAGTAATCTGTCAAAAGCCATATCAACATATTCGGATCTCAGTGCCAGCTTAGAATTGAATATATAAACACTTATTTGTTTTATTATTAAGCGCCTCTGTTCAAACAGTAGAGTGATAAGGCAAAAGCCTCGAAATTTGAATTTCAAACAAGAATAGACGGAATTCCGTTAGGAAACTGAGCAAAACCAAAAGCTAGCACAAATTTATACCAAAAGAGGACTGGCCCCTGGTCGATTGCCTCGAAATCGGCTTTTTCATTCGGGCAGTGAAACCAAACTTCAAATATGTTTAGTTTGATTCCACTAAGTCCAAGCTGCTTAAAAATGCATTTTTGCATAATTTCAGAGCAACGACTATAAGTTTGGAAAAGGAACAAATAAACAATAGATCAATTGTTGGTTAGTGGATAATTGGAAAAGTTTGTAGACAAACATTGCAAAAGGCGCACAGCGCAATAAAATTAAAGGTGGGAATGCTATCGGAAAATGACACAGCCTTGTGTTACACATTGTCGTCTGCCAAAAAAGAGGAGCAGCCGGGTTGTGGTTTACTCGTTCTATGAATCCCGTCAATTTTATGAATTTGAAGCATTGCAATACCTTTTCGGTAGTCCAACTGTAAATTTTGAACAAAACTCTACTAATTAAATTAAATATATTTATAGATTTTGATCTAAATTTGAAAGTTGTTTTCAAACAATTGTGTAAAAAAGCAAATATGGTGAATCAATTGACAGTAAGAAGGTGTAAGTAGCTGGATGAACTGGCGTCCTGTATACAAGATGACTTTATCCGCGCGGCAAATAGGAGCCGGGAAGTACCCATTCACACAGGAAAAACAGCGATCGGAGGGAAATAAAGGAAAATGCGCGGTGACAAAGAGAAATGGTAGAGATCATGGAGCGGACACGTGGTTTGAAAAAAAGATGTAAGATCAAGTACACAAAGAAGAGAAAGAAAACAAGGCGAAAGAGAGAGAGAGAAATAGAGAGAGTACAAGAGAGAGAGAGAGAGAGAGAGAGAGAGAGAGAGAGAGAGAAAGAGAGAGAGAGAAAGAGAGAACGACAGAGAGATAAAGAGAGAGAAAGAAAGAGAGGAAGAGAGAGAGACATAGAGAGAGAGGGAGTGAGAGAGAGAGAGAGAGAAAGAGAAAGAGACAATTCACACTCGCAACAGTCGAAGTTTTCTAGCAGAAACTGAACTTTTCGGAAGCAAACACAAAAAAGCCGGCGAACAGTGGTTTTGATCTCAGTTTTCGGACGGCAAACGCAAATGAAGGATTAACAAGCGATCGCAAATGTTGGAACTGATGCGAGCATTAGCGACAAGGGTTTGATTTGTCTGGCTTTTAAACTCGTTCTTAGCGGGGGCTAAGTATCTTTTTCGATTACAATAGATACGAAGAATACGATATGGTAGTCATCGAATTGGATCAGTGACGGAAGCAGATTCGTCACTTCCTTGACGAGAATGATCAACTGCGGGGGGAGCACAAATCATGGATGTATATTTGTCTAGTTGTCTCTCTCTCTTTGTCTCTGTCTCTCTCTCTCTAACAGTCTCTCTACGCTGTCTTTTGCATTTTCAGTTTTTTTAAATGTCTGCTTTAAACTTTAAACTAAATTTTAAAACAGCAAAAATAAAGCGGTTAATTGTCGCTGTGGGACCCAACGTACGTTTGGCTTTTATTTCTTATCCATTGCTTTTTTATTACTCGTTTCCTTGCTTGTTCCAGCCTTTCGTTCACCACAATGTTTCGACTGGATCAGTTTGATGATTTTTACATCAAGAAGATTTTTTCAAAGGTAATATCATTTATTTATTTTATTTTAATTGTATTTTGCAGATGGATTTCAAAGCCTTTACTAGATGTAGAAGAACTTCGAAATGGCTCTCAGGCTACATAGAAGAAAATAGGATAAGAATTCACGTAAAGAACAATGCTTCATTCCTTCTGTTCTGCAACTTTGAAGACGGAAAAGAAGTTTGTTTCGTTTTGAAATGTTTCAATTTTTTTTAAAGATTTTAAATGTGAATGTTTCTGACCACAAGCGAGGATGGAAAAAAGATGTTCCAATCAATTGGAGACGGTTGCCAGAAACAGTGATTGGAAGGAAGGAAATTGTTGGAATGGACCTGAAAGTGTTGGAATTGGTGAGGAGAGAGAGAGAGAGAGAGAGAGAGAGAGAGAGAGAGAGAGAGAGAGAGAGAGAGAGAGAGAGAGAGAAAGATAGAAAGAGAGAGAGAAAGAGAGAGAGAGAGAAAGAGAGAAAGAGAGAGAGAGAGAGAGAGAGAGAGAGAGAAACTAGTCTCACATTTTCTTCAGAAAAACTTCAATTCCGAAGCTCTCCACAACCTCATTTCCTATCTAAATCGCTTTCATATTTGCTGCGAAATGCTGGCTATCCTCAAAGGAATAGACGAAAAAGATCTTCTTCTCATTCTCAACAACTACCCATTTTTCAAAGAACTCTACCTTCATAGTGAATTTACAGAAGCTGTGCTTTTTTCACCCAAGAATGCGAACAATCGAAAGATTCCACCATGATAGACTTATTTCCCGCTTTCCAGTCCTAACTTTGGATTTCATCAGTGAGAGAACTGAAGCTGTAACTATGAGTGGGGATGGAAAATTTCCCCTGGAGGAGTACTTTCAGCTGTTAACTGTGAGTTACAAACCTTTGCGGAGCGATTCCATAATAGATTCCATAATGTTCCATCTAAATCGATATTCGCGATTTGAAAAATTGATGTTATTGGTTTTCAGGATCTCCGTGAAAGAAAGTTGCACTTCAAATTTGTACAGATAGATTCCCTAGCACCGGATTCGATTGAAAATCTGACCCTCCGAGACGTTTTTCAAAGACTTCAGTTGATGTTCAATGCTGTACCAACCTGGACTCCTTCGACTCTAAAACAAAATGCACTTCGTTCCAGCAATCAAATAAGGGTAAGTATATAATGCAGAAGGAACTTTTAAAGGGGAAGGACCGCGTAAAAATATATTTTCGAATTTTGTGATAAATGCCTAGGTCTCATTTGCAGGATTTCGAAAATACCTCTTTTTACCCATTTTGGATCAAATAGAACTATTCAGGAGCACTTGAAATTTTGGGGAAATTGTCGTTTGAATTCCCACCAACTCTACGTCTCTTCATTTCCCACACTCTCTCGCCAACTCTAGCCGTGTTTCCGTGCGGCAAACGCGTAAAACGGCCGTGGAAACGCGCCCCTTTTGCAGTCCAAATCATATAAATGGGGTATGTTTCAGAATCGTGGAAACGACATCTATTCAATAAAAAATTGTGAACAGACTTTGAAAAATCAATTTTACGAGGTTGTTCCACTTTAAGAGTGGCCATTAAAGAAACGGCTGGTTTCATATCCCCGTTCCCTTCAAAGAAATATGAAACACGATGAATTATGAAAATATTTCAGCGCTGGATGGATTACAACATTGAGTTGTGGCAGTTTTCGCTGCCTTACGGGGGCATAGTTGGAGTGACTGGTCTAGGAATAGGAAGAACGATTATCATCAGTACCAGAGTTTGCCAAAATGAAAAGGAATGACATAAGATGTGCAAGAAAAGATGGTACGACACATTTCAGTATACTGTTTAACACATAAAGTATTTTGCTTTTTCCAGTTACTTGTTTTAACTCAATAAATCAGTTTCAAGTGGTTTTATATGTGTATGTGTGAATGTGCATGTGTGCAAGTGTGGGTTTCAAAACTAACTTTGTTCAAACTTTCACTTCCTCACTCTCTGTGTAAGGGACATGGTGGAATGGAAGAACGACAAATGCGAACTGTGGCAATTTACGATTCCTGGAGGAGGAACTGTTGGAGTTCACGGGTTTTGTGGAACAAGAAGGACGATCGTGTGCACGTGTGTCTGTGACAGTGAGAAGCAGTGGTTGGAGCTAGCTAAAGGAAAATGGTATGAGTTGTATAAATACACTGTTTAACTATGTAAAACTGAATAAACCTTTCCATTTTATTATTGCGCGGAGCGCGTAGCGCTCCGCGGTGGTTTGATTCCTCCCCGTTGCCTAAAATGGCAAATTCTCCCGTAGTCGAATACCCCCTTGCTACGGGCGAACGGATAGACGTATCTGCACCAAATTTGGCTGAGCTGTACGAACTCATTGCAGGTCGCTGCGCGCCAAGTTCCAGCCCAATCGGTTGAAAAACGTTAGAATTGAAACCGAAAAACTGCGTTTTTGGCGAAACTTAATTGAAACGGTGGTGTACTGGTGTAAGCATTAGACTCGAATTCTGCCGACCCGGGTTCAATCCCCGCCAGTGGTTTTCTTTTTGCTTTTTAAGCAATTAGTCAGACGCTCTTTTTTGAAAGTTTACTAGTGGTTTCCAAGTGTGTTTTAGCTTAGATAATTCGTTGTACTAGATGTATTTACTAAACCTACTTGCTTAATTGATTGTTTTTAATAATCCTCTAATAAGTATTTTTTTCAAACATTACAATGCTGAGGTAAAAGTTAGGCCGACCGCACCTGAGCACAGCCTCAAAACAAATCGAGGGAGGACTTTTGCCGCGCCTCCCTTGATTCTCCCACCGCTTTTCTCTTTTCTTGGCTGGAAATGGCACGATGGGCAAAATGCATTGTTAGAGGGAAACCCTTAACTTGAAGTATTCTATGAATACTGATAAAAAGAGAACAAGCGAGTCTCAAAAAGAGTGGGTGGTTTGGTTCCTGATCGTACAAAAAGTGAACAATAGAAATGTTAGAAAAATACAAAAGGAGAACAAAAGAAAAGAATGACTTGACCAACTCTTCGAAACACCAAAACCACCTCTAGTCGGATATCATATTGTCTGCTCTACTCATATTTAATCGGGCAGACTAGTCAAAATGGGGTTCAATACATTTATTTTAATTCCAGACACCGCTAGAGGTGGTTTTGGCGTTTCGAAGAGTTGGTCAAGTCATTCTTTTCTTTTGTTCTCCTTTTGTATTTTTCTAACATTTCTATTGTTCACTTTTTGTACGATCAGGAACCAAACCAGCCACTCTTTTTGAGACTCGCTTTTTCACACATAATAATTTTCTTTTGTTTTCTTGTGGTATCTTTCTTACATTTCTATTGTTCACTTTTTATACGATCAGGAACCCACCCTTTTTTAGTCTCGCTTTTTCACACATAATATCACTAATGAATCATCGGCGTCTCTTACCCTCTCCATCTGCGTCTCTAACCGTGTTGCTCTGCGTCTCTGACCCCGTCCCTCTCCGTCTCGGCGTTGTTTTAAACGCTAGCCAAAGAGGACAAGCATTTCCAATATAACCAAAATTTAACATATTGTTTTAAAGAAAATTTTAGTATTATAGAAAATTTATCTATTTTTCTCCTGTTCCAATCAGCAGAGTTTTAATGTTTTCTCTCCCACATTCTTGTCGTGATGGCTTTATGTTGCAGGATTCCCTTATCTCTCACACATCTGTGGTTGCTCTCTGTGCTCCTCGCTTCTTTTCACTTTTGCCCTTCTTGTTTGGCTAATTTTCTCTTTTCTAACTCACAATCTATTTCAAAAATGCTGTGTCAATTTGAAACCATGTGATGGTGCTAGTTTGTAATCTCACTGTTCTCTCACACTTGATGATCAAAGAACATGAATCACATATGTTAGTCACAGTTTATACCCGTGCCTATATAATGGTCCCTCGTGATTCTACCAATATTCTGTAAACTTTGGATTTTCGCCAAGCTTTTCTATAGACTCCACTTGGAATAGGCAGATTTACGATTTGACTGGTTCATTGATTGCACAGCTGATTCTTTGTCTCATTATGCTCATTTACAACCATGGCACAATGGCCTAATGACCTTGGAATCACAGCTGGTTGGTTTATTGCACCAGATTCTGTGATATTCAATTGCAAACACGTGTGTTTCCCATGCTGCACTATGTGCCCACCACGTTGACTTAAGGGCGCCCGCGCTGGCACACCATCGCAGCAGCGTGGCGCAGTGGAAGCGTGCTGGGCCCATAACCCAGAGGTCGGTGGATCGAAACCACTCGCTGCTAATTGTTTTGTTTTTCACTGATTCAATTGTAGGATAAACTTCCTAAACGCCAAATTTAACTTAACATTTTGTTCAATTTCTATTTTTTTAGTAAAACTTCGATTTTGATCTAGTGATTGATCCATTTTGATCTAGTAATTGAATAGTTAGGCCATATTACGGTCATAAATAGTTCCCGATGCACTCTTAGAACAAGTACCGCGCCATCTTTCTTTATCTCCCTCCGCCGCCGAGTGTTCTCTGTTCCTGGCCCCCGGCTGTCTCGCACCTTGTTCAATTTGTCGTTGAAACTAGGTGCCACTGCGCTGTCGTCTGATAAAGACCTCATAAAATGTTGACATTAAACCCTGCTTTCACCCGAGACAGGTGTTTTCTTTTGTTCCGATGGTTCCTGGTTTAAAAGGGCTGCATTGTCCGCCTGGTTGAAGTGCGCTCGCACCCGTATGAAATCGGCGGCTGGTGTGGATGACATTCAGCCGCTGCGAGAGAGAGCTTTTCGCGACCGCGCCCTTTGTACCCTTTCCTTTGGTTTCTCTCTCTTTCTTTCTTTCTCTCTCTCTCTCTCTCGCTCTCTCGCTCTCTCGCTCTCTCTCCCCTCTCTCTTTTTCTTTTCCTCTCTCTCTCTCTCTCTCTCTCTCTCTCTCTCGCGCGCGCGCGCGCTCTCCCCTCTCTCTTTTTCTTTTCCTCTCTCACTCTCTTTCTCTCGCTCCCTCTCTTTCTCTCTCCCCTCTCTCTCTCCTTCTGCCCGTTTCTCGGGATTTCCTTGTTTTTTTCTGCCGTTGTACACCAACGACCACTTGTGTTTGACACTCATCCCAAACGCACTTTCGAAATCTGACAATCAAAGAGCAAATAATTGTTTAAAAATCACTAATTTCACACTGAATGATCTCTGAAAACGAAAACTGCGTCTTTTTCACTTATGTTTCACCCTTCGCGGCACCCGTGTTGTCATAAGTGCGCCCGCGCAGCTAGGCTTACGCAGCAGCGTGGCGCAGTGGAAGCGTGCTGGGCCCATAACCCAGAGGTCGGTGGATCGAAACCACTCGCTGCTATTCTTTTTGCTTTTTACTTTTTCATTTGGAAACTATTTTTTTAATGCTCTTCTTCCAAAAAGAAACTAATTCCTAATACAAAAGAATGTTTTCCCCCCTCTACTGACGTGGGACATGTTTGTGTAAATAAGCACGACCCGGGTTACCAGTCACGACCCGCGACAGCCGTCCCAGCTGTTTTCCTCAAAACAACAGGTTCGGTGGTCCCAACAGGCGGAATTTGACGATTGTCACGTTTTGAGATGACTAACCGGAGGTCAGCTGAACGTCTGGCGTACCTCCGGCCGTCGATCAGCAGCTGCCCCGTTCCCCCCTTTTTTCCGCTGTTCTGGACACGAATAGCCTTTCCGCGGAAAGGTAGCCTTGATTTTCCATTGTTCCGCCTACTCTTTTCTTTATTATGCATTTTTTCATTTTTTACGCTTTAGAATCCCTCCAGACGTTACTTCTACTTCTTGAACGTAATATTTCTGAAGAATTCTTCTAATTACTCATTGAAAGTAAAAAATTTCACTCACTTTTTAGTATTTTTGTAGATTTCACGTATTTAAAGTTTAAAGATTTGAAAATTCTCCGCAAATAGCCCTCTCCAACCGTCCTTTGTCCTCCCAGGCGCCCTGAACTCGCCGACCCCATGACTGCTGAGCGATCGCATTTCACTACCCCCGCCCTGATCATAAATAACTGGAGTCTTTGAAACTTCACTGAGTTTGATGAACATTTTCACTGACTTTTCAATAATGAATCGTTTTAGTGATCTTATTTCATGTTATGCCACAAATTTGAATTTTAGCAGCAGCTCACGTCGTTTTCTACCTTGTGCCTAGCCAAGGTTACTCCTAGCATCGTGGCACAGTGGATGTGCGTTAGCCTAATAATCTAGAGGTCAAGGGATCAAATCCCCTCTCAGCTAATTGTTTTGATTTTAAGATTTTCTTCTATTTTATTAACTGAAAGTTATAAAAAAAATTCTTTCGAAAATGGAAAGAAACAAGTATTTAGAGGGCGGTTGTTATCGGTTGCATATAACGGGAAAGAAATTCGATTGACCTACAAAAAAGTAAAAAAAGTGCTCGAAAATCAATAGTTTTATTGATCTGCTTCTTTCATTTGATTCCATATTTTTAAATTGTAGCGGAGGCGACGCGTCTTTTTCTACTGCTGCTACCTAGCCAGCGCACGTTTCAGCAGCATGGCGCAGCGGACGTCTGTTAGGCCCGTTGTCAGTAGCTCTTTAGATCGAATCTTCTCTCTGTCAATTGTTTTGCATTTTAGAATTAATTTCAGCATTTGAACTTAAAGGGGAAGGACCACGTAAAATTGATTTTTCAAAGTGTCTTTATTATAGTTTCATTGAGTAGACATCGTTTCCTCGATTCTGAAACATCCCCTTTTATATGATTTGGACTGCAAAAAGGGCGCGTTTACACGGCTATTCTACGCGTTTGCCGCACGTGAACACGGCTAGAGTGGGCGAGAGAGTGTGGGAAATGGGGAGACGCAGAGTTGGCGGCAATTCAAACGGGAATTTCCCCACATTTCAAGCGCTCCTAAATCGGTTCATTTTGATCCAAAATGGGTAAAAGAGGTATTTTTCGGAATCTTGGGACTTTTATCACAAAAACAGAAAAATTATTTTTACGCGGTCCTTCCCCTTTAAAGGTTACAGTAGATCCAAAAAATATTTTCAAAAATAGAAAGCTAAAAAGTCAAAACTTGCCTCCAGAACGCGCAATTAAGACAAGGAATAAAATTTTTTCAGTCAACAAAAAAGTAATTCAATTACATTTATGAAACTTATTGAAAATAATGGCAAATTCCTGCTGTTAAAATAGAAGTGCATCGGGCGGGATTGAACCTGGGTTTATTGTTACCCAAGTATATGTCTTCTCCTAGTTGCAATTCATCACTCGAGAGAGAAAGAGCTAACCATAAGACACGCCGTCAAACATAAACAGATTCTACCGTATCCCATGAATTCTAATGCCTCGTTGTCTCTTTGAACCATTAGTCTTGAATACCATCCTCCCATGAACACATTATATGCGCCACGTGGCCTCTGCACCGATGAGCGATTTACATCAGGCGATCGTCTTCTTAAAGCCGTTCCCATAACATTTCTTTCTTTCTCTCAGCCGAGCGCTTTTCGAAGGACGAGACCACCGATCAACCGGATTAGTGTAAGTGAAAATTTTGAAGGGAAGAAAATTTGTTTTCGCTGCCCCCGCAGTCGGTTGATTGTGGTCCTGGGGGTTTGTCGAAAACAGCAGTAAAAAGATGTAGATTACGCGAATTTCGGGAATCCAAGGGTGGAAAACATTGAAAAAACAAAAAAAACAAAATGTTTCTCTCTCTCTCTGTCTCTCTGTCTCTTTGTCTCTCTTTGTCTCTTTTTCTCTTTGTCTTTCTATCTCTCTTTCTCTTCTCTCTCTTTCTCTCTCTCTCGTTTCTCTCATTCTCTTTCTCTTTCTCTTTCTCTTTCTCTTTCTCTTTCTCTTTCTCTTTCTCTTTCTCTTTCTCTTTCTCTCTCTCTCTCTCTCTCTCTCTCTCTCTCTCTGTCTCTCTCCAACTCTCTGTCTCTGTATCTGTCTCTCTTATTCTCTTTTTCTTTCTCTCACTACTTCTCTCTCTCTTTCGTTCTCTCTCTCTTTTGTTTTCTCTCTCTCTCTCGTTCTCTCTCTCTCTCTCTCTCTCTCTCTCTCTCTACTTCTCTCTTTCTCTCTAAGTCACGCGGTCTCGCGTGGTGCCCACAAACAGTCTCTCTCCAGAACCTGCCCCAGGCACCCGTCTGTCTCCTTCTCACAATCCCGTCACGTCACTTCCTGTGTGCATACGCGTTCCCACAAAAAGAAGAGCCCCTGTGCACCGGGTGCAAACAAGGCTCCTCCCCCAAAAAACTCCTTCTTCTGGTTGCCAGCCGGCTGGCGGCAATGTTTTGCCCCGCCCTACAGCGGGTCATGTGTACTCGGCCCGATTCTTGGGATTCCGCGTAAACTAGCACAACCCGCTCGTTGACGTCTCTCTGTCTCCACGTGATGTCCCCACGCGTGTTATGACCAGCCGGCTGTCACCAAGAGTTCAAAACAGTTTAGAGTTCTGATATGGACGGAGCCGAACATTCTTTTTCTTTACATCAGAGTCAGACTTCCGGAAAGGACCGGTTCTAATTGAAGACAATCTGATCTTGGACACAAAGTTCAAAAATATTTTGCCTCAAAACAAGATCAAAGTGACTATTTTTCTGAAGTACCCTTTTTCAAAGGAGGACCCCCCCCCCCCCCAATTAGTTAAAGTGGAAGGACCACAAAATTTTTTTTTTCGGTTTTTGTGATAAAAGCCTAGATAGTATTCCCAGGATTCCGAAAAATACCTGTTTTACCCATTTTGGATAAAAATGAACCGATTTAGGAGCGCTTGAAATTTGGGAAATGTAGTTTGAATTGCCACCAACTCTGCGTCTCCCCATTTTCCACACTCTCTCGCCCACTCTAACCGTGTTTCTGTGCGGCAAACACGTAAAAAACGGCCGTGGAAACGTGCCCCTTTTGCAGTCCAAATCATATAAAAGGGGTATATTTCAGAATCGTGGAAACGACATTTGTTCAATGACACAATTTAAAAAGACTTTGAAAAATTAATTTTACGAGGTCCTTCCCCTTTAAAATGCCTTTTTACTCACACACGGACTCACTCACTCACTCACTCACTTTCTCTGTCTGTCTGCCTCTCTCTCTCTCTCTTCTATTCAAATGTTAGTCGAACATTTGACTAGCAAAGTCAACATGCCTAATCCTCCGGTCTCTCAGCTATTCCCCCCCCCCTCTCCGTATAGGGTCAACCTCCCTTTCCTCTTTTGTCTCTTTCTGATCCCCTTGTTTGTTTGTTTCCGTCCAGAACAGGAGCGTGTGACGAACAGCCAGTTCCTCCTACGTCATGTTCGTCGAAGAACTATCTTCGATTTGGCAGCGATAAAATCGGTTGGACGCCGTTAGTTCCCACACTCTGTGCACATTTCGCACACTGCCTTTTCCCATAATCCTTGATTCAAGTACAAAATGACTCTTTTCCTTGATTTCTCACTTCCATTGTTACTATTTCGAAATGTTACGCATATTCGGGAACTGAAAGATCTGAAATAGATGTGAGTCAGCTGTGAAGGAGGCAAACACTTCCCAATGGGCTGAGAAAGAGAACATGACGTGGCTTGTGAGTATTTTAAGCTGTGGACGGAAGCATTTTCCATTTCTCTCTGTCTCTGCCTCTCTCTATCTCTTTCTCTCTCTCTCCTTCTCTCTCTCTCTTTCTTCTATCTCTCTCTCTCAATATATATATATATATATATATCTCTATCTCTCTCTATCTATCTCTCTCTCTCTCTATTTCTTCCGCGTCATGCAGTCAGTGTTATCAGCTGTCCTTTGTTCTGTTCTGTATGTTTGTGTATCATCCTGCAGATGCGCTAATGCATCTCTCTCAAAATCATATCTGTCTTATCTCTCCATTCATTTTCACAAGAGAGAGAGAGAGAGAGAGAGAGAGAGATCACTTTGTATCACTCAAAAACCTTGCCTCCTTCTCATTTCTTATCAGTCATCGGTCTCCCCGCGTTCCCACCACATCTTCTCGTAGTCGTAGTTCAGTTTCAATCTAATCGTTGCTCTCTCTGTCTCTGTCTCTCTCTCTCCCACTCTCTCTTCTCCACTCATTCTCCCACCAAACGTCACTTAAAATTTCTCACTGATCAATGATTGTTTCCCCCCAATCATTGATCAGTCCTCCTCTTTCCCGCCTTTTCTCGTCTTTTCCATCGCTTCCCGCCTTTCCTTTGTTTAGCCCATTTGTATTTTAAACCATACCGTGTTTTGAACAGTCTACCCACCAATGTGGCCAGCCGAAGGTTTTTGGGACACATAACTTCACCATTTCTTCCAAAAAGCCTTTGTTCATTGTTTAAAACATAGGTATATCAAAACATGGCCGGTTTTGAACTGTTTTCATTCTGTCAACGGTTTCTGACACCCAAGAAGCCATCTTTCCCCCCTAAAAGCTGTAATATCGTTGCCAATTCATCACTTGTTCTCTTCCAGACGAGGGTGTCGGCCAGTGACCGTGCTCTCATGTCGTCACGACCCAAAGACCTACTGATAACAGGCTTTGTCCCTGGGTCTATCATTCCAATTGCCTTTTTTCTTCACTCCCTTTTCTATTCTGTTTCTTCCGGTTTCTTCCATTTTCCCCCTTTTTCCGGCACAAAGATCAGAACTTCTGAAAACCGCTATCGGAACAGGCGCGACCACGCCCAGCTGACCACATCGCCTAAAATCGATTCGCTTCCCCAAAATGCCGCGGCCGTTCGCAGCTGGAAAGTTCCCTGTTGTACAGAACCAACAAAAATCTGTGGAATGAAGTTTGAAATAACGACATGGGGTGTTTTTCTAAGCTCGACACAGACAATCAACTGGCACCCGCGCTTTACAACCACCCCCGCCCAGATCAAAGACTCGGGCTTTTATCTCTCGGACACTGAAAACTTTTATCTTCGAGGACAAACAACAACAGGGAGGAATCTTGTGATTTCAGATATGGTCTTGGCGATTCGTCAATTTTCGGCCATGGAAGATGTCAGGGAGGATGGAATCAGCTCGCGAGTGGCGCCGGAACCGTTCAAATTGCAGGTGAGGAAGGGGCAACATGGGGGTTCCTAACATTCGGGTCCAACATGGGGGGTCCAATATGGGGGGTCCAACATGGGGTTCAACATGGGGGGACCTACATAAGGGGTCGAACATGGAGATCCAACATAAGGGGTCGAACATGGGTTCTGACGTGGGGGTCCAACGTGGGTGGTCCAACATGGGAGTCCAACATGGAAGTCCACAATGGGGGGGGGGGGGTCCAGCATGGGGTCTAACATGGGGGTCGAACGGGGGGGTCGAACAAGGGGGTCCAAGCGGGGGTCCAACGTGGGGGTCCATAATGGCTGTCCAACATGGGTGGGCCAACATTGGGGTCCAACATGGGACACGGAAAAAGTCAAGCTTTTAGAATTGGCTGAAAAAGTTCCATCGGCAAAGTTATGCAGAAATGGATGTAGAAAGACAAAAACATTATTAGCCGTTTACCGTTTTGCAAAACACAAAAAACTGCGAAAAAGTGCTTTTTTTTAGGTTTTTCGCCAAAAACTTAGTTTTTTTTGTCGATAAACGAAGTTTGCCCTAATTGACATTCTTTTGAAGAATGCAATTCCCAATCGTTTTATATATATATAACTTTGTGTTTTGGTCAAGTTTGAAAAACTATGTCCCAGGTATTAAAGGGGAAGGACCTCGTAAAATTGATTTTTCACTTTACAATTATTTATTTGAATAGGTGTCGTTTCCTCGATTCTGTAACATACCCCTTTTATATGATTTCGACTGCAAAAGGGGCGCGTTTACAGGGTCGTTTTATGCGTTTGCCGCACGGAAACACGGCTAGAGTGGGCGAGAGAGTGTGGGAAAGGGAGAGACGCAGAGTTGGCGGCAATTCAAACTACAATTTCCTCAAAATTTTAAGCGCTACAAAATCGGTTTATTTTTATTCAAAATGGGTAAAAAAGTTTTTAGTTTTCTGAATCCTGGGAATGAGATGTAGGCTATTATCGCAAAATCAGAAAAATTATTTTTACCTTTTCTAGTTCTTCCCCTTTAATTGCTTACATAACCCAACTTTTGAGTTTTACAATTTGCTGATTTAGGTCGGAGGCAACACTTCCTTCTTCTCCCTGCCCAATGGCCATCTTCTGAAACCTTGCGATGAGCGGGAGCTTCTTTTCTATAGGTTCATGCCGACTGAACTTCTTCCCGTTGCTCCGAGGTGTTGCTCCACCATTGAGGTACTTTCATCTCTCTCTCTCTCTCTCTCTCTCTCTCTCTCTCTCTCTCTACAGTACCCCTCTTTCAGGACCGCTCTTGCTCCTCCATGCCCCAGTGCTGTTCCACCTGCACCAAGGAACAATCCCACAACTTCGACCTCCGCGACCTAGTTCGGCCCTCCAAGTCCCCTGTCAAACGCAGAACCATCTCCAGGAACTTCGTTGTCCTCTCCGATCTGACAAGAGACTTCGAACGACCCTGCGTCCTCGATCTGAAACTGGGCATTCGTCAGCACAGAGACTCCGCCCCTCCAGAAAAGATTGCCAGTCAGTCTAGGAAATGTTCCGACACCACCTCTGCCAAGTTAGGACTTCGGCTTTGTGGTAAGGTTCTAATAAAACAAGTTTATAAATGTTTTTTAGGGATGCAGTATTGGACTCCTGAAGGAGAGAAGATCTACATCGATAAGATGGAGGGCCGAAGGCTCGACGAGGATGGCTTGGCGAGGTGTCTCAATGACTTCTTCAGTAGCACCGATGCCACTGAGAAGGTTTTGGCGGAAGTTCGCAAAGTGAAGGAGGTATGTGAGTGAGTGAGGAACTGAGTGAGTGAGTGAGTTCGTGAGACCGTGAGTGATTGATTAAAGGGGAAGGACCGCGTAAAATTATTTTCTAATTTTGTGATAAAAGTCTGGATCTCATTCCCAGGATTTCAAAAAATACCTATTTTACCTATTTTTGATCAAAATTAACCGATTTAGGAGCGGTTGAAATTTTGAGGAAATGGTCAATTGAATTCCCGCCAACTCTGCGTCTCCCCATTTCCCACACTCTCTCGCCCACTGTGGCCGTGTTTCCGTGCGGCAAACGCGTAAACGCCCCTTTTGCAGTCCCAATCATATAAAAAGGGTATGTTTCAGAATCGTGGAAACGACATCTATTTAATGAAACAATTGTAAAGAGACTTTTTAAAAACCAATTTTACGAGGTCCTTCCCCTTTAAGAAAAGAGATTAAGTCAAAGTAATTAACCAGCCCATTTCAGGTCCTCTCCCTCCTCGATGGGGTCCGTCTCTTCGGAGCCTCCTTGCTCATCGTGGTTGAAGCTGGAGGCACCAAAGCCGAAGTCCGTCTGGTCGATTTTGCGAATGCCACCCTCCCCGGCCTTCTTGGTAGCCCCGACTATGCCGGTCCTGATGAAGGCTCTCTCAAAGGCCTATCCACCTTGGAGGAACTTTTGGATACCTTGTCATCTTCTTAAAACTGTTGTTATATTCCATGCAATTCCTTGTTTGTAGTTTGATCTCTTCTCAAACTACTTCACCATTCACTTCTCATTGTACATATTCCATCTATCGGGTACAATTCCACTTACAATCGCATTGGGTTGTTTTCATTGAGTTTTCAAATGAAGTTTTTTGATTTTGTATCTTTGACACTCACACACATACACACATACCCACATGCACACATGCGCACACGCAAAACACTCATACACAAATAAATACACTGTAAATTGTGCATAACGTCATTTAGGTTATTCATTGCGCAACAGGAACACAAAAAGTTCTCTGAGCTCCCATTCGCGAATTATCATAATCCGATCATATCACCCTTCCCTGCAATACAAAACAGTTGTTTATGTTCCTTCGTGTCTATCACCACTGACTTCCTCTTGATACTTTTACTTACACTATCATTACGACTTTATTTTCTTTTTGTGTTTTTTTTGGTCTCACCAAGACCGTCGAAAATTTTAAATTGATACCGAAATTTGTTAATTATACGGTTGATTTTAAACAACAAATGAAATGTTGCATTAGGAGAAAAATGGATTGTTACAACGTATCCCGAGGCACTTTTTGCAGTTGCGTCTCTTTTCTCGTTTTGCTTACCACATGCGATTTCATTTATGTTTATTGTAAAGATACGAGGGTTAAAAGTTTAAATATGCAATTATTTAGGTCTTGCCGCGGTTGTCACCAAAATGCCAACAATTTTAATTTGAATCAACTGTAGACTTTGATTTGAGCATGAAAAATGTTATAATTTAAAGGGGGAGGACCGCCTAAAAATATTTTTTCTTTTTTTTCGATTTTGTAATAAAACTCTTTATCTCATTCCAAGGAGTCCGAAAAATACCCCTTTTGCCTATTTTGCATTAAAATGAACCGTCCTAGAAGCGCTTTAAATTTGGGGAAATTGTAGTTTGAATTGCCGCCAACTCTGCGTCTCTCCATTTTCCACACTCTTTTGCCGTGTAAACGCTCCCCTTTTGCAGCCCAAATCATATAAAATGGGTATGTTTCAGAATCGTGAAAACGACATATAGCCCATGAAATAATTGTAGAGACTTCGAAAAATCAATTTTACGCGGTCCTTCCCCTTTAAGCGCTGACAGTTGTAGTGGAGTGTAAATTAAGCAAAAATTAATTACAAATCAAATATGTAAAATCAACGTACTTTAAAATAACCTTTAAAGAAGAAAAAAACACAGGTATGATTTTAAGAGAGATGGGTTAGCGGATCTTCAGAAAGATAAAAACCTGCATAAATAAATAACGCAAACACAGCTAAAAAAGATGAGAGAAAGAGAAAAAGAGAGAAGAACCACAGAGAGAAAGATAGAAGGATACATAGAGAGAGAGAGAGAGAGAGAAGGAAAAAGTGAAAAAAAACACAGACAGACATACAGACAGAAGTACGAACATTGATCTTCTAAAACAAGGAAATGATTCCCAATTTCAAATAAAAGGCGCCGCAAACACTCATCAAGCGCATACAATCCCGCCGTTCGATAACAGACAGAACGCCCTATACACAGCTTTTCACGGCTTCTTTTGCCCCTGGGCAGCCAGACAAACTGTAAAAAATGGAGTCTGGGATATCGCTACCGCTACTTTTTCCTACAGACAGCAATGAAGATAAGAATGGTAACTCTCTTAAAAATTATTTGATTTTTAACAATTAAAAACTAGAAAAAAAGCATACGAACCCATACAAAATTGACTGATATTGACAGGACTCGCCCGCGATAACCCTGCGCCAAAAATTGGTTTTCACCTAAAATGGTGCTAAAAGTTGAAAGTGAAATCAAAAGTGAATCAAAAGTTCATCCAACTTGAATATTCCGTCATATTTTGATCTACGGCCCTCTGTTTCCATAACAAATTATTGACAATGATTCGGTGGAATAATAAAGTAGGCCAGTCGTTCCACTTTTGCCCTTCAAATCCTCTTTTCAACTCGCACTTAACATTCAAATTTCCAGAAATGTCATCAGAAGAAGAGGAGAAGGAAGTACCCCTACATTGGTTCACACGGATTTTGAATATCCTCCTGTGTCGGTTTGTTTTAAAGACTACTTTGAATTGATGGAAGTTTTCAGAGGAGATCTGGCCCATGAAAAACTTGAGACAGAGCCGGTTTCTATTAAAGAATTGGTAAGGAATTGTAAAAAGTGAAAAAGTAAAATTGAATTTAGTTCCGTTACAGTACGAAAAAGGACAAGATTGTGATTGCGATAGGGCTGTTTTTGTCAATGGTTGTGGGGATTGTTCAAGCTTCTTCGTGCATCATTACGGGTTTCATTAGTAACCTTTATCTTACTAACAAAGAGGTAAGAGAGAGAGAGAGAGAGAGAGAGAGAGAGAGAGAGAGAGAGAGGGAGACGGAGACGGAGAGAGACACATTTCTCTCTCTCTCTCTCTTAAAATGGGAAGAATCGCGTAAAAAATTTTTTTTTCTGATTTTGCGACAAAAGCCTAGATCTCATTCCCAGGATTCCGAAAAATACCTCTTTTACCCATTTTGGATCAAAATATACCGATTTAGGAGTGCTTGAAATTTTGGGGAAATTGCCGTTTGAATTGCCGCCAACTCTGCGTCTCTCCATTTCCCACACTCTCTCGCCCTCTCTAGCCGTGTTTCCGTGCGGCAAACGCGTAAAACGGCCGTGTAAACGTGCCCCTTTTGCAGTCCAAATCTTCTAAAAGGGTTGTGTTTCAGAATTGTGGAAACGACATCTATTCGATGAAATAATTGAAAAGAGACTTTGAAAAATAAATTTTACCAGGTCCTTCCCCTTTAAAACTCCTTCTTTTCAGAAAATAGGAAACGACGACTTATGGTGGGCAATTGTCCAATGGTGCATAGTAACTGCAGTCACCGGCCTTTTAATGATAATTACCAGTTACTTTCAGGTAACCTAAGTTTTTAACCACTGTTATACTTTTTATAGTCTTACCTTCTTCTTTCCGCCTGTACCCGAATCGTACAAAGAATCCGCTGCGAGTACGTGAAAGCGGTCCTTCGACAGGATGCCACTTGGTTTGAATCAAACGACGCTGGAAAACTCTCTGCCCAATTGAACAACAACATTGAGAGAATTCAAGATGGGATTGCTGATAAATTTGGATTAATGGTTCGAGGATTCTCACTTTTCATCTTTTCGGCAACATTCTCCTTCTTCATTAACTGGAGAGTCACCCTAGTGGCATTTTTGTACGGACCTCTGGGAGCTATTACTATGGGACTTATGGCAAAGGTAAACACAGTCACACATACTCACACTCACTCACACTCACACTCACACATACACACATTCACACAACCGTAGACCATTTTCAGTGTTCCGCCAAACCCATGAAAGAATCCATGACTGCTACCAACGAAGCCAGTTCTATTGCTGAAGAAGCCATCATGAATGCCAAAACTGTAGCTGCTTGTAACGGCCAGGAGACTATGATCAAGGTTTTATTCTCAACCTTAGTCAAACTACATTCTTTTTTTTTTGAGAAATACTCCGTCATGCTCCAAAAGAGTTTAAAGAGAACTATCCAATTGAGCTTTCTAAACGGCTTCTTCGAGGGGTTAATGTTTCTGGAGATCTACGTTTTCTTCACTGCTGCTATTTTGTATGTTAAAATCTATTTTTAAGTATATGGTTTTTTACAGTTACGGTATCCTTGTCTATTTCGACAGTGCTCCTTTTGAACCGGGTACGATTCTGATGACTGTGAATACGACTCAAATGGGTACGTTTTACATGATGGTTACATAGTTTAAATTAAAACTTAATGAAACGTTTTTAAACATTTTTTGAAACGTTACATAATCGATTTTACTTTTAGGAGGGTATTTTCTCTCTCTTCTCGGACCACACATGATGGCAATGCTGAAAGCTAGGGTTTCGGCTGCGGTAATTTACCATACCATCGATAGGGTGAGTTTCATTTTAAGAATACGGAAAATTAGGGGATTTTAATATGAATCCTTCAATTGAAAGAATTTGTTTATAATAATAATTGCGTTGGTAGTTGGATGGTTTTGGACGATTCGAGCAACCCCTGCGACATAGAAACGAGCGAAACTCTTGGTTTTAGGCAAAAAATTATCCAGCAGATTTATTTCAAACCACATTTTGAGAGTTTCAGCGCAATATCGATTTTTTGAACCAGGGTTACGGTAGGTCCCCATTGGGTTACTGTAATTCGCTCGGGGGTCGGTAAATGGTCCAAAATTGCGACCTTAATGACCACTTTTGAACCACTTTGAGGGTACCTACCAGGTTTGACCAATCCTAACATGGGTTCAAAAATTGATATTGAACTTTGCGATCCGAGTTCGAATCCAATAAATTTAAAAAAAACAAGTATTAAGATTTTAATGTTTTTGGTTGACCACTCTTTTTATGCTAAAAATCGCAGTTTTATCTTTCTCTAAATCACGTTAAAACCCGATCGCTACTTTTTGGAGGTGATTTCAATTGACATACCGTAACTTAGCATAATAAAATGACAAACGCCTATTATCTAGAAATTATTTAGTCGACCTTACTTAACGTTTTCTACAGACGTCTTCTTCAAACATTGCGCTGTATTGTGTAAAACTTTCCCCCTAATATACAAGTTCTTTAAACTTTTCATAAAGAGATGTAGAAATAGCAATTTTCAGGCCCCCAAAATCAATCCCACCTGCCAAAAAGGACAAGAACTGAAAAAGTGCCGCGGAAACATCAAATTCGAAAATGTTCACTTCAAGTATCCCTCCAGGTAAAAATTTCTTTAATCTGTAATTTGATCACTTCAATCACAGAGACACGAAAGTCCTCTACGGCTGCTCCTGGGAAGCAAACTCTGGGGAAAGCATTGCCTTTGTGGGACACAGTGGCTGCGGGAAAAGTACTTCTGTAAGAAACTTTTGGGTTATTTTTGTAGTTTGTTGTTTAGATCGGATTATTAACCCGACTTTATGACAAATGTGAAGGAACGATTACCGTAGATGACATACCAATTGAAGAAATTAGATTGAGTGATTTGAGAAAGGTTAATTTTTAGTTTTCCATTTTGATATGGTAGTTTTTCAGTCTATCGGAATAGTTCAACAAGAACCTTGTCTTTTCAATGGGACGATAAAGGAAAATATCGTTTTGGGCAGAGAAATCTCAAATTCGATGGTTGTCGAAGCAGCGAAAGTGTCAAATGCCCATGACTTCATAATGAAGCTTCAGGATGTATTTTTAAAATCAAAGGAGAAAGAGAAACAGGTGCTTTAGGGTTACGATACGGTGTTAGGAGTAGGAGGAGTGGCTGTGTCTGGAGGCCAGAAGCAACGGATTGCGATTGCTAGAGCAATTGCATCAGATCCCAAGATTCTACTGCTTGATGAGGCTACTTCGGCTTTGGATACGGAAAGCGAAAGAGTTGTGCAGGTTGGGATTTTAAGTACTGTGAAAAATGTCTTAAAATGGAAATACAGTCACGTTCACGTAAAAAAAAATTGGATTGGTACGGAGGCCCTACCAGCTTCCATTTAATACATCCAGTTTGGTCCGGGTTATCGCGGGTGTGCCCTGTATATTAAAAACCCCTAAGATAGAACCAAGACTAAGTTTTGTTTATCTTTTCAGCAGATTTTGGATCTCAGTGGTAAAATTTTAGCGAATTTGCAGTTTTTGGCTCAAAAAGTGCTAGACCTCCTTTTTGATGTCGGTTGAGGTTGAATGCAGTTTCTTTAAGCCGGGCTCGGCGGTGACAAACCGTGACACAACTATTTTATTGACCTAAAATTATCAGAATGTCCTATTCGGAAAAAAAACAAAGTATTTTATCAACTTTGTTCATAATTACTATTTTTTAATAAAAATTTTCTTCTTTTAAAAAGAGTATTTCGCAAAATCTTTCTGTAGAAACATATCTTCTTCAAATTCTGGGCCAAAATAAGATAATTACTTTTTGAACAACCGTTGTTCCGGGTCCTACCGCGACTACCTTAATTTGTTCTTGCTACAAAAATCTACCGTAGGATAACAAAGAATACACACAAAATTATGACAAAATGTAACGTCAGATGGTTCGGATCGTGTAATTTCAAAAAAAACAAAATGATTTAATGCTAGCTTTACAAACCCTCAATTTTAATTTTTTTCTTTTAGCTAGCCCTCAACAAAGCTTCGCGTGGAAGAACAACCATTGTCATTGCTCACCGTCTCAGCACTCTCAAGGATGTTAACCGAATTCATGTACTTGACAAAGGAAAGATTGCTGAAATAGGTGAATTTTGTTTTCTAAACTTCTTTTTCTAAGCTTCAAAATTGAAGCCTCAAAGTTCCCATATTTTTCATACTTTACAGGTTCTCATTCGGAATTGATCGCACTAAACGGTCTCTACTGCGCTCAGGCAAAAGCTCAAGCAGTCGGAATTCTAGAAGAGCGGAAACCAAATCATCCGACTGATGGAGGACAACTTTGGTGAAAATTAAATTTGAAACTATATAAATACAATTTTAGCAAAACAAAATTTCCGACAGACTTCATCCGCTCTCCAGCAAGGTCATCTTTCGGTTCGAGGTCTTCTTTACACAGAAAAGCCAGTTTCGAATCGGAAAAATCGCTGGAAATTGACGTAAGTGACAGCAAGGTAATTGAAATAGATAAATCGCATTACTCCAATGTTTGGTCCAGAAGGTACCAGTTTCGGAAAGCATCCTCTTTCGACTGTATGGCTCCCCTGACGGAAAGGGGTTGAAAATTGCCACCGTAGTGTGTTGCATTCTGAGAGGATTGGAACTTCCTGCCTACGCCTTTCTTCAAATTCTGCCTTTTATAGCTTTGGAACAAGATAAGGTAATTCTTTAAAGGGAAAGGACCTCGTAAAATTGATTTTTCAAAGTCTCTTTACAATTCTTTCATTAAATAGATATCGTTTCCACGATTCTGAAACATTCCCCTTTTATATGCTGTTGACTGCAAAAGGGGCGCGTTTACACGGCCGTTTTACGCGTTTGCCGCACGAAAACACGGCTAGAGTGGGCGAGAGAGTGTGGAAAATGGGGAGACGCAGAGTTGGCGGCAATTCATTGTAATTTCTCCAAATTTCAAGCGCTCCTAAATCGGTTCATTTTTATGCAAAATGGGTAAAAGAGGTATTTTTCGGAATACTGGGAATGAAATTAAGGCTTTTATCGCAAAATCAGAAAAAAAATTTACGCGGTCCTTCCCCTTTAAGGGACTTAGTGGAAAAGGCTGTCGTTTAGGATACCTTCATGCCTTATTTAATCTACTCGGTTGTGGCATTCTTGGTTCTTGGAGTTTGGTCAATTGTTTTTATAACAACTGCTGTGAGTTTTACCTTAGCTTACCTTACCTTACCTTAAGGCCGGATTTGGCGGTTGGGCAGCTGAAAGCACAGTTAACGGCTTGAGAACCACCGTCCTTCGCTCTCTTCTCCACCGCGATGCAGCCTTCTTCGACAAGCCTGGAAGAAGCAACGCTGCTTGTGTCTCAACCCTAGCTCTTAGGTCTCCAGCAGTCAATGCGGTAGGCTAAGGTCTTACTTTACCTAACCAGTTTCAGTGTCTGGATTACCGATTCATGCTCCTATCCAACAACCTAATTAGCGTCATCTTTGGAATCTTTATAACTTATGCCAGTTGCTGGCAAATTGGAGCAACTAGCAGTATTCTAATTTGTCTGTTTGGTTTATTCATGGCTTATACTTCTCTTCAAACGGGCAAAACTATGAAGCTAAAGTCGAAGGTTGATTGTACAGCTGAGGTAAGTGTGTATGTGTGTATGTGTGTGTGCGTGTGCGCGCATGAACGTGTGTACGTGTAACGTGTGCATGTAAACGTGTGCGTGCGAATATGCATGCACATGTAAACGTGTGTGTACGTGAATGGCAGCGAAAACGTGGGTATGTGCGCGCGTATGGATGTGTGTACGTGTAAGGTTTCATAATCCTAAATAAATGAATTTTGAGAGACACAGAGAGAGAATGCGTGAGAACCTGAGAGCATGTGGGTGTGTGTATGTGTGAGTGTGTGGCTGTGTGAATGTGTGAATGTGTGAGTGTGTGTGAGTGTGTGTGAGTATGTGTGAGTATGTGTGAGTATGTGAGTGTGTGGATGTATGTGCGTATGGATGTGTTTGTATGTAAATGTGTGTATGTGTGTACGTGTAAACGTGTATATATATGTGTGTTTCACGTTTATGAAGGTATTTAGTTCGCAATCGAAATATTCGAACAAGCCAAAACTATCCAACTAATGTCAGTTGAAAATTACTTTTCGGAAAGGTACACTAAGCAACAGGAGACCGCCGTTGTGGTTCAAAACAAGGTAAAATCCACAATTACCGTAAAATGCCAATTTTTAGCTGAATCAACTCCAAGCAGCCATTTTCATGATGTCTATGTCATCTGTCTCTGTGTGTGACTTCTTTTGTTATCTAGTTTGTGCTTCCGTCGTCTACCATGGCGAGGTTTCTGCAGCCAGAGGAATTACCGCAGTGGGAACCGCTGCCTTCGCAGGATGGTAAGGCAAATGAAAAAAAGAAGTGGCAAAAACATTCTCAGGGCAATGGTTTTCGCAGCCCCGATTTTCAACGATCTGGTTAAGGCCGCATCAGCAGCTAAGGCCTTATTCTCCTTAATTGGAAAAGGGAAACAAAAATTGGATGAAGGAGAAAGACCAGTGAGTTTGCTAACATGTGGGTCTTAGTGCGAAGTTCAGGAAATTGAAGGATCATTATCAGTGGAGAAAGTTTCTTTTGCTTATCCTTCACGACCAGATGTACAGGTTAATTTTTGATCTTTCTCCCTCTTTCTTTTTTTCTATCTTTCTTTTTCTATTTTTCTCATTTTCTCTTTTTCTCTTTTTCTCCTTTTCTCTGTTTTTCTTTTTCTCCTTTACTCTCTTTCTCATTTTCTCATTTTCTCCTTTTCTCTCTTTCTCTTTTTCTCTTTTTCTCTCTTTCTCTTTCTCTTTTTCAAATTTTCTCTCCTTCTCTTTTTCTCTTTTTCTCTATTTCTCTTTTTCTCATTTTTTCTTTTTGCTTTTTCAATGTCTCTGTCACTCTCTTTTTCTTTCTCTCGCTCTTCTCTCTCTCTTTCTCACTCTCTCTTTCTCTTTCTTTCCTTTTTTAAACTTCTCTCTTCAGGTCGCTCGCTCTCTCAACCTCCGAGCCGAAAAAGGCCAATCAATTGCCTTTGTTGGAGCCTCAGGATGTGGAAAAAGCACAATCATTCAACTCTTGGAAAGATTCTACACCCCTGATAGTGGAAACATTGTGAGTCCCTTGGTTTATCACATTCCTTTTTCCAGAAAATTGACAAGCACAATATTGTCGACATTGCATTGCGTCATTTACGCAACAGTGTGTCTTTAGTTGGACAGGAGCCTGTTCTGTTTAGAGGTAGGACCTTTGAGTAATGAAAAAAAAACTATTGTTTTCAAGGTTCCATTTTTGAGAACATTGTTTTGGGTTGTGAAGAAGAAGTGACCATTGAGGATGTTCAACGGGTAGCAGAGGTGGCGAATGCTGCCAAGTTTATCGAGGCTTTTCCCCAGGTATGTGAAAAACACTAAAACACACACACATTCACACATCCACACACTCACACATACACACACTCACATACTCACACATACACGCAGACACACACTCACATACTCACACATCCACACACTCACACATCCACACACTCACACATCCACACACTCACACATCCATACACTAACACACTCACACTTTCGCACGCATTCTCTCTCTCTCTCTCTGTCTCTCAAAATTCCTTTATTTAGGGTTATGAAACCGACGTTGGAGAAAAAGGCAGTGCCCTCTCCGGAGGTCAAAAACAAAGAATCGCAATTGCCAGGGCCCTGATTCGAAATCCAAAGATTTTGCTCCTCGACGAAGCTACTTCAGCCTTAGACACTGAAAATGAAAAGGTTAAATTCAAATTTTGAACTTGAAAAATGACGTTTTAGAAAGTTCAAAAAGCGCTGAACGACGCCAGTACCGGAAGAACATCAATATCGATTGCCCATAGATTGAGTACTATTAGGAACTCCGACAGGTTTTGGGCAAAAACAATGAAAGACGTAAAATTTAAGAATCTACTTCATCGAAAACGGAAGTGTTGTGGAGTATGGAAAACATAATGAATTGATTGAAGCTAATGGAAAATACGCCAACATGGTTGAAGCTCAGGCATTGGTCACTGAATGAATGCGATACAAAAGAATTTAAAGTAATAAAGAATTTAAATTAATAAAGGTATTCATTACAGTAATTTGTTAGGTTTCGAAAGTTAAGACAAAGACTCCGTAAGAGTTTTGCACACATGCTACATAGGAGAAATAGAATGTCATAGATTTTACTCAAGTTTTGAGAAAAAACATATATTTGACCTAAAAACCCTTTTCTGAATGTTTTAGTTCATATCGATTTTTTGACAAGGGTGATGTGTAGGTCGTCCTGGTTTTCTGTAAGTCAGCTCAAAATGGTCCAAATATGGAGATCAACGCATGGACAAATTGTTTTGTTGAAAGCGTTTAAAAACTAGCATAGTCAGGTACGCTATAATTTTTTTTATACATACGTACATACATACAAACGGTTTATTCTCTTGAGATACACCCTGAACCGCCAGAATGAATCACAGTTGTCGCTACGGTAGCTTGAAGAATCTTGTTCAATCCACAGTTTCCTTTGAATCGGCTATGATTGCCCTTTGTCCAAGTTGCTGGTACAGCTCTCCTTGTCGTGTGCAGCTTTTTCTTAGGCTTCTGGGAGAGTCGAGCGACTGCAGACGACTTCTGTAGCTCATTTGGGTGGAGCTACGTCCTCACGGGGCTCCATTCCGGCTTCAGGACGGGCGATCCAGGCCCGGTTGGAAGAGTGGGGGAGAGACCGACCGCACGGCCGCGCGAGACGCAGGAAAGAAAGGAATTTTTTTTATAACTCGCTATAAAGATTTGAAAAAAAAAACAAGATTTAAAAAGGGGAAGCTGTCATATATGACAGCTTCCTTTTTTCATGCAAAAGGGAAGCTTTCATATATGACAGCTTCCCTTTTGCATGAAAAAAGGAAGCTGTCATTTATGACAGCTTCCCTTTTTTCATGAAAACTAGTTGAAAAAGGGAAGCAAACTTTGGGGCCAGAGATTTCGTGTTTTTCCTTTGTGAAAACTCTGGGGCCAGAGATTTCGTCTTTTCCCTTTGTGAAAACTCTGGGGCCAGAGATTTCGTCTTTTCCCTTTGTGAAAACTCTGGGGCCAGTGTTGGGGCCAGAGATTTCGTGGCCGTCACAAAGGGAAAAGACGAAATCTCTGGCCCCAGAGTTTTCACAAAGGGAAAAGACGAAATCTCTGGCCCCAGAGTTTTCACAAAGGAAAAACACGAAATCTCTGGCCCCAGAGTTTTCACAAAGGGAAAAGACGAAATCTCTGGCCCCAGAGTTTTCACAAAGGAAAAACACGAAATCTCTGGCCCCAGAGTTTTCACAAAGGGAAAAGACGAAATCTCTGGCCCCAGAGTTTTCACAAAGGAAAAACACGAAATCTCTGGCCCCAGAGTTTTCACAAAGGGAAAAGACGAAATCTCTGGCCCCAGAGTTTTCACAAAGGGAAAAGACGAAATCTCTGGCCCCAGAGTTTTCACAAAGGGAAAAGACGAAATCTCTGGCCCCAGAGTTTTCACAAAGGGAAAAGACGAAATCTCTGGCCCCAGAGTTTTCACAAAGGAAAAACACGAAATCTCTGGCCCCAGAGATCAGAATAATTTTTTTTTTACTCCCAAAAGACTTTTATTTCCATAATACAAGTTTACCGTCACTTGTTTTTTGCGTGTTTTTTTTATTTTTCACACAAGATAATAAATTGATTGTGAGATATACAAAACTTCTCTTTGAATTTTGCGATAAGACTTTTCTGGAAGGAAAGTGCAACGTGGGAAAGTGCAACTAAGTGGTATATCGTCACTTTTAATGCAAAGTACATGTTTTGTTCGCCGCTATATTGCAGTTATATTGCAGCTGTTGCATTCGGCGTTCAGAGATCATCTTTCGCGCAATTGCGCAATCTAGACTCAAAGGCTTTGAGGTGGAATACGCTTGTCTAAGAAGTACTTAACAAGATGGATGTAATCTTTTAGACAAACATGACGACATTTTCATAATTGAAATGTTTTTAATTTTTTAAAAATTTAAATGTTAAGTTTTCAAATGTTTTTAAACATTATATAGACCATTACCCTCTTTATCAAAATGAAATGACTTTTTTTCAAGTCGTCCTTTTTTCTTTCTAAAATTTTCTTATCTTGAAATTAAGAATTATCTTAACAATGAATAAATAAAGAATTATCATTCAATTTTCAATGGAAACTGATGGTTTTTTGAAATTGTATTCAGACATCTGCTGTTATAATTTGATCAACCGCTAGAATGATTTGCTAGAATGATTTGATTGCATCAATGTTCAACTTTTAGTCCGACAAAATTTAATTTCTAACGTTTTCTTTTTTTTAAATTCTTTTTTTTTCAATAAGTTTCTCCTGTTTTCACTCATTTTTTAATTGATTTCTTTTTTCACTCAACTGGCCAAAAACGGTTAGTTTTTAAACAACAATCCTAAAAATTACGTTTTTCAGTTTAAGAAAGTAGCTTTCAACTGCTGTGCTGCCCACTGAATAGCCGATTTTACAGCGGTTGTGTAAAGTAACAAAAACAGCCGCTGTAAAATTTGGCGAACACCATATGCACCTGAATATGTTTTCATACTTTGAATATTTTGCAGAATTCGTAAACTTTCAGCACGGCCGTTTCTTTGAGTAAAATATTTAAAATAGTGGAGTAATGTGTCAAAAACGCTCTTTGTAAAAAATTGCGAACATTATAAGCGCTTGAATATTTTTCATAGTCTGAATATTTTGCTTAATTCGAAAACTTTCAACAGAATTATTCCAATCTACGCCACAATCTACGACGCACAATGTGCTTTTGATACCCCGCTTATCGGAATTTCATTGTTTGCTCATCGAGGAAAGTGTTCAAAAGAGCGGCAGAGATCAAAAGCGTGTCTCTTACACAACTCTAATCCTCTTCCTTTTCCTCCAACTTTTTCATGATTTTCCCGATGTTATTTCTCTATTTGCATTGTATTTTCCCTTTTAAAACAATTTTTTTTTAATTTTTAAATAAAGCTTAAAAGCCTTAGAATGAAAGAAGAAGAAAAGGAAGAAGTGGAAATTAGCTGGTTGACCCGTATTTTTAATACCCTTTTATGCAGGTAAGTTACAACTTTTCCATATTTATCCTATTTTGTACGAGTTCCAAATTTTTATTGTTGAAATTTGTAATAAATTTTTAGAGGAGACCTAGCACACGAAAAATTGGAAGCAGAACCAGTCTCTATTAAAGAATTGGTAATTTTTCAAGAAATTTTGTAATTAATCTTTATTTTAGTTCCGATATAGCACACAAAGAGACAAAATATTCACTGTTGTTGGCATACTCCTAGCTGTTTTTGTCGGTATTTTACAAGCTACAACGAGTATTGTTACGGGATATATTGGCAATCTGTACTTGATGAATAATGAGGTGAATGTTTTTTTTTATTTCGGTACGTTAGGACAATAAAAGTCTATTTCAAAGTTTTTAAAGGTAACGGGTTTTTCACACATTTTTCAATAATTTTACAATAGAGATTTTGCCGCATCACTCTAATGTTTCCATTTGGGTATTTCACAAGTTAATAGCTAGACCTTGATGATTTATATACCCGTCAAAAGCTAACTGCAAAATATGTCAAATAACTTCCAAATTTTACATGTTAACCTTTGAGATTTTGCCACATCATTCCATTGTTTTAAGGCAGATTTGTTAACATTTTGTTATAAAGATGGTGCTATTTTCGACACTTAGTTGACGTTAACAACCAAACAACCAAATATATCTTCCCAATTTTACGTTTTTATATTTGCCACATCACCCCAAATGTTTAATTTTGGTATTCTGCATTTCCACAGCAAGATTTATACATTGATAAATTCGATTGTTTGCTTACAGCAAAATTAGTCAATTTATCCTAAGAATTTTATATTCTGGGATTTTCCCACATCTCTCCAATGTTTCAACTTGGGTATTTTGCAATTCAACAGCGAGATATCAATCTTCGTCAATCAATCTTCGTTAATCTTGAGATTTTGCCACATAACTCCATTGTTTCAAGGGGTTTTAATTTTCAGCCAATTGGAAACAACGATCTCTGGTGGTCAGTATTCCACTGGTGCATAGCAGATGCTTGCCTTGCCATAATAATGGTTATTTTTACCTACCTTCAGGTACTATTTTCATATTTTTTAAACAAGCATACATATTTAGTCATATCTCCTCCTTTCCTCAAGTTCCCGAATTGTCCAACGAATCCGCAACGAATACGTGAAAGCTGTCCTGCGACAAGACGCAACCTGGTTCGAAACCAACGAAGCTGGCCTCATTTCTGCCCAATTGAACAACAACATCGAACGGATCCAGGATGGGATTGCTGATAAAATAGGACTATTCGTTCGTGGAATTTCACTGTTTCTCTTTTCTTCCATATTCTCATTTGTCGTCAATTGGAGGGTCACTCTGATAGTCTTCGCTAGTGGACCCCTAGGAGCTCTTATTATGGGAATAATGGCTAAGGTTTGTTTGTGTGTGAGTATGTGAGTGTGTGAGTGTATGTGTGTATGTGTGAAAGTGTGAATGTATGTATGTATGTATGTGTGTTTGTGTGAATGTGTGTATGTGTGAATGTATGAATGTGAAAATGTGTGTTTGTGTGAATGTGTGTATGTGTGAATGTATGAATGTGTGTGGGGGTGTTTGAGTGTGTTAGTGTGTGTGCGCATGTGTGTGTGTGCACATGTATGCAAAAGAATGTGTGTATGTATGTGTGAATGTGTGTATGTGGTTATGTGTGTAAATGTGAATGTGTGAATGTGTGAAAGTGTAAAAGTGTGTATGAGTGAAATTGAAAGTGTGAAAGTGAGTATGAGTGAATATGTGAATGTGTGCATGTGTCTGTATGTGTGAATGTATGTATGTGTGAAAGTGTGAATGTGCAAAGGTGTAAATGTGTGAATGTGTGTATGTATGTGTGTATGTAGTTATGGGTGTAGGTGTGAACGTGTGTACGTGTTTTTGCGTTTATGCGTGTGAGTTTGTTTGTGTGTATGTGTGAGCGTGTGAGCGTGTGAGTGTGAGCGTGCGTGTGCGAACCACCTGGTCTTTTTCAGTTTTGCGCCAACCCAATGAAGGCAGCTATGGAAGCATCAAATGAAGCTGGTGCAATTGCAGAAGAATCTATAATGAACGTGAAGACCGTAGCTGCTTGTAACGGCCAGGAAACAATGATTACGGTAGGAATTTTACCATTTTTTAATGGTACCTTGTTTTCAGAAATACGTCCGTATCTTAAACACAAGTCTCACAGCAACAATCAAATTGAGTTTTCTGAATGGTTTTTTCGAAGGGTTGATGTTCTTCGAGCTTTACGTTCTTTTCACGGGTGCTATTTGGTGAATTTATCTAGAATACACAAATTTATATTGTTTTAGCTATGGAACTGTTCTTTACTTCAATGGTGCTTCGTTTGAGCCAGGAACTATTTTGGTGCCAGTTAACACAACTCAAATGGGTGAGTTTCCGGATTTTCACTATACACGAGCTCACTCACTCACTCACACACCCAATCACAAACTCACGAACTCACGAACTTACGAACTCACTTTTTCATTCAGGCGGCTATTTCCTCTCCTATCTTGGACCACACATGATGGCATTGCTAAAAGCAAGAGTAGCAGCTGCAGTTATCTACAAAACAATCGATCGAGTACGCAAAATCTAGTCTTGTCTATGAAAAACTTTTAGATCCCATTGGCATCTTCAGTGAAGACCGACATCGCTGTAGTTAAAGATTTACGAGGGCATGTTAAATTTGAAAATGTTCACTTCAAATATGCCCCGAGGTAAATAATTATTAAGTGTTAAAAATTAAGTTATTTTAGGGAGAGTAAGGTTCTTTGTGGTTGTTCTTGGGAAGCTAAAGCTGAAGAGACTATTGCTTTTGTTGGGCACAGTGGTTGTGGGAAAAGTACATCGGTAAGTAATACACGCTCACACATACACGCGCTCACACCCAAACATACAAAGACACAAACACACGCACACACTCGCACACATACCCTCACCTTGACACCCATAACGGACTCACACTCACGTACATACACACATACACACACACACACACACAAACACACGCACACATATTCACACGGACACGCACAATTGCCCTAACACTCAGACACGTACTCACGTACACATTTGCACACATACACATACACGCATATACACGCATACACATTCTTTTTCTCAGATCGGACTCCTTACCCGCTTGTACGATAAATTAGAATGAACCATCACCATTGATGGAACACCAATTGAAGATATTCCCTTGGATCGTCTTCGAAAAGTAACCATTTTTTGTTTTTCTTTTAAAATTCTCTTTTTTCTAGAATATTGGAATTGTGCAGCAGGAACCCTGTCTTTTCAACGGAACAATTAAAGAAAACATAGTTCTTGGAAGGAATATTCTGAATTCAAAGATTGAAGAAGCTGCTCGAATGGCAAATGCTCACGATTTTATTATGAAACTGGAAAATGTGGGTTTTGAGATTTCTTATTATTTTTTTTAAATTTAGCTTTGAATTAAAAAAACACAAAAGTTACGCAAGATTTTAAGACCAAGTTCGACGCGCACGCAACGCGGCCGCGACGCGCCAAATTGGCAATAGAGTGCGAAACTGTTGTTAAAAATGAATTGTTTTTTAACGATTTGAGCAATTTTTAACTTAAAAGCAAATGTTAAACTTAATTTTTTAATTAAATTCAAAAATTTTAAAATTTTCAGGGTTACGATACCCTCCTTGGCGTTGGCGGTGTGGCCCTCTCCGGTGGCCAGAAGCAAAGAATCGCCATTGCTCGGGCAATCGCAACCGATCCCAAGATTCTTCCTTTGGACGAAGCCACTTCAGCCCTGGATACTGAAAGTGAACGAGTTGTTCAGGTAAATTTTAAATTTTTTATATTTTAAAATAAAATTGTGTTTAAACTAATTTAAATTAATTCAGTTAGCTCTTTCCAAAGCTTCAAAAGGACGAACAACTATAATCATCGGCTAAGCACTCTCAAGGATGTTAACCGGATTCATGTGCTCGAAAAGGGAAAAATCGTTGAAATAGGTAAATCCCACTTTTACCTGTTTAAACATTAATAAAAAATATTTTAGGATCACATTCTGAATTATACGCGTTGAATGGATTGTATGCAGCTCAGGCGAAGGCCCAAGAAGTTGGGATTGTGGAAAAACGGCAAAGGAGGGAATCAGAGTTTGTAGTATTTTGGAAAAGAAAAATGTGATTTCAGAAACCAAGCGGTGGCTTTAAAAAGGCTAACGAGCCATACTTCATCGACCAAAAAATCGACTCTGGGCAGAAATTCAATTTGTGAATCGGATGAAGGAGCTGATTTCGAGGATGAAGAAAATGAAGTGAGCAATTTTAAACTATATGTTGAGGACTGTTTTGATTTTTTAGATTTTTGCAATAAAACACATAATAATTGATAAAAAAATTGAAAAAATTCCCACTAATGGCAAAAAAATTAAACATTTAAAACTGCGAATTGTTGATCAGTTCATTAAAAGTTTACGCAATTTCAGCAAAAATTAAAACATGCGTTAAATTTGTATGCATCTTAGGAATGTCCATTTCTGGCTTTGATCTCTCCTGTTTTTTTTTTAAATATTAATTTAAAAAGAAAAAAATATTAAAGAAATCAGAAAAAAATACATTAATTTTGCATAACGTTCATTTTGATCTCGTTTGGCAATTTTCACACTAATTATGTGCAAAAATAAAAATTTAAAAACATGAAACAAAAAATACTAATTTGAAATAATTGAAGAAAACTAAATGGGAAGATTATATATTGATGAACCGTTACTAAATTTTGTAACAAAAAACTAAATTATGGAGAAATAGTATAAACAAAAAAGTAAAACTATTTTGTTAATTAGTTAGGATTTTTTTTAGGAATCAGCCACTATTCAAAGAACCCTGCTCAAACTCTACGGTTACCCAACTGCCAAATGGCTAAAAATCACAACTTTGGTTTGCTGTATTTTCCGTGGACTGGAACTTCCTCTCTTCGCTATTTTACAAATCCTTCCATTCACTCTTCTGCAACAAACACCTGTAGGCCTTATTTTTAAAATCCTTTAAAAAGTTTTTAAGGACACCTATATACATACATACATACAAACGGTTTATTCTCTAGGGATACACCCTGAACCGCCAGAATGAATCACAGTTGTCGCTACGGTAGCTCGAAGAATCTTGTTCAATCCACAGTTTCCTTTGAATCGGCTATGATTGCCCTCCGTCCAAGTTGCTGGTACAGCTCTCCTTGTCGTGGGCAGCTTTTTCGCAGGCTTCTGGGAGAGTCGGGCGACTGCAGACGACTTCTGTAGCTCATTTGGGTGGAGCTACGTCCTCACGGGGCTCCATTCCGGCTTGGGGACGGGCGATCCAGGCCCAGTTGGAAGAGCGGTGGAGAGACCGACCGCACGGCCGCGCGAGACGCAGGAAAGTCCCTGCGTCTTCCTTCCTTCCGTCCTGAAAAACGTCCTGAAAAACACCTATATGCCTCGTTTAATTCAACTAATCATTGTTTTTCTCCTCATTGGTTTTCTTTTGCTGTTTTTCGTTACAACTGCGGTAAGAACTTGGGAGGAACTTTTACAAAAAAGTTTAGGTTGGCTTTGGTGGCTGGGCTGAAAGCACAGCCAACCGAATGAGATCAGACGTAGTCCGCTCTCTTTTGCACCGCGATGCGGCCTACTTTGACAAAACTGGGAGGAGTAATGCGGCCTGCATTTCCACGCTTAGCTTGGAGTCTACATCTATCAATGCGGTAAGGTTCCATATTAATTATGAATTGTTGTGAGGTGATTTCATCTGCGTCTCTAACCCTGTTCATCTGCGTCTCTAACCCTGTCATAACTATAGTTCTTTTCAGTGTCTTGACAGCCGCTTCATGACTATAATTGCATCAACTATGAGTCTCCTTGTCGGTCTCATTCTGTCATATGTGGCTTGTTGGCAGACCGCCGCAATGAGTACTCTTCTAGTCAGCATTCTAATTTCGATTATGGTTCTGACATCTCGTCAATTGGCTAGAGCTATGGCTTTGAAGACAAAGGTTGATCGAACAGCAGAAGTGAGTTTTTAATTTGATCGGGGAGGGCTCTAAATTAAAAAAAAAACGGTTGTAAGAGCTTTTTATAATCTTTTGGATGTGTCCATTTTTTTACCATTTTAAAACGTCACTTTTAAAACAATTGTACGTTGTCTACCGTTTACAACAACTTAATGTTTTTCGTCTTCAAAAATCGATTTCACGAATTCTGTTAAAAACTATAGAGAAGTTACACAAACCTTTTTACTTTTATAAATACGATGGCTTTCCTATTTCTTCGGTTGTTCGATTTGAAATTAATTAAGCCGATTAATAGGCTTTTCAAAATCCTTATTTTCAGTTTGCGATTGAAATATTCCCGCAGGCGAAAACAATTCAACTTCTGGCTGTTGAGGATTATTTTGTAGACAAGTACTGCCAGCAACAAGAACTCGCAGCTAAGCTTCAGAAGAAGGTAAGATCCTTATGAAAAAATGAAGGCAGGATGTGGGTCGAGATAGTTAGAACTGAAGAACATAGTGACTAGCTCAAGAACTTGTCAATGCGTTTTTGCCGCATGAATCCACTATTGCAATGTTTAAAAAATTGAATAAGTAAGGAAAGTAGTTTTAGCATTTTTGTCGCATCACTCCACTGTTTCAAAACGTCTACTTAGCGTTTGTCACATCACTCCAGTGTTTCAAAACTTCATGGTCTTTCTGTTTTGTTTGGGGGCCAGTACTTACGCCAGCTTGGGCTTACGTACATAACTTCATTATTTCAGATCGACAAACTGCAATCCGTCATCTTTATGATAAACACATCCTACATCCTAATATCCGATTTCTTCTGTTTCCTCGTCAGTTCCCTTATCATTTACAATGGAGGAGTCACCTCTGCCAAAGGAGTCACTGCCGCTTCCACTGCCGGCTTCACTGGATGGTAACTTACCATCAAGATTTTGCCTAGCCACTCCACTGTTTAGGTCCGTCGCATTCGCTGCTCCCTTCCTCAACGACATGGTGAAGGCAGCCTCTGCCGCAAAATCCCTCTTTTCCTTGATCAACAACCAAATTGACAACTTGGACGAAGGTTATAAACCTGTAGGTAAATTCATATATTTTGAAAATCAATAGTTTTAGGCAGTTGAAGGAGCCCTGACGGTCAAAAAAGTATCATTTGCTTACCCTTCCAGACCAGATTTGATGGTCGCCCGGGATTTAACCCTCAGTGTAAACAAAGGACAAGCAATTGCACTAGTTGGAGCTTCAGGTTGCGGAAAAAGTACAATCATTCAACTTTTGGAGAGATTTTATTCACCGGAAAGTGGAAAAATTGTAAGATTTTGTTGAATTTAAATATATTAAACTTTGTTTGCAGAAAATTGATGGAAATAACATTGAATCAATGTCTTTAAGACATTTGAGAAGGAACATCGCTCTGGTGGGCCAGGAGCCAGTTCTATTTAAAGGTTTTTCTTTTGTTATAATTTAACAAAAACACATTTCCAGGTTCTATACATGAAAACATAGTTCTTGGATGTGAAAGTGATGTGACGATTGATGAAGTCAGAAGAGTTGCTGAAGTTGCGAATGCTGCGAAGTTTATTGAGAACATCTTTCTCTCATTTCAACACACTCACACAGTCACACATTCAAACACTTGCTCACTCTCATACTCTTAAGCATATGCAAATACTAACTATTACACGCTCACACGCAACCATAATCACACACTTACACACACACACTCTCACACTCATACATATGCAAATACTAACACTTACACGCTCACACGCTCACACGCTCACAGATTCACACACTCACACACTTGCTCACTTTCACACTCATACACACACTCACACTCTTACAAATATGCAAATACTAACACTGACACACTCACACGCTGTGAGATTCACACACTCACACACTCACACACTTGCTCACTCTCACACTCATGTACTTGTGCAAACACTAACACACTTACACACTCACACGCTCACATAGTCACGCACTTACTCACACTTACACTCTCACACATATGCAAATACTAACACTTGCACACTCACACGCTTTCCGATTCACACAGTCATACAGTCACACAATCACGCGCTCACACGCTCACATACTTATACCCACATACTCACAATCTCACACGTATGCCAACACTATCACGCTAACACACTCACACGCTCATATACATACTCACACTGACACTTACACATTCACGCACTCATACACCTATACACCCATTCACAGACACATAGACAGTCACACAAACACACACACAAACTCATACACACTCAACCATACTCACACTCACCCAGTCGCACACTCTCACACGCACACGCACACGCTCACACACTCATTCTTTTTCTACCATTGTACTCAAAATTTAGAAATTTAGGGTTATAAAACAGACGTTGGAGAAAAGGGCAGTGCCCTCTCAGAAGGTCAAAAACAAAGAATTGCAATTGCAAGAACCCTTATTCGAAATCCCAAAATTCTCCTCCTCGACGAAACTACTTCAGCCTTGGACACTGAAAATGAAAAGGTTAAATTCAGATTTTGAACTTTCAAAATGACGTTTCAGAAAGTTCAAAAAGCCCTAAACGGCGCCAGTACAGGAAGAACATCAATATCGATCGCCCATCGATTGAGTACTATTAGGAACTCTGACATGTCAGTATTTTGATTTTCTCTTTGATTTTGTAAAAATAATGATTTTTTTTCCAGAATCTACTTTATCGAAAATGGAAGTGTTGTGGAGTATGGAACTCATGATGAATTGATTGAAGCTAACGGGAAGTACGCCAAATGGTGGAAGCTCAAGCATTGGTCACTGGTTGATAAAAAATAAAACAAGGTTTTGTTAATAAAGTTTTGTTAATAATGTTTTGTTTACCAAAACACAAAATTCAAAACACAAAACACAAACTACAATCTGGTTCTACCGCTTATCAGAACTTTATTGGTTGTTTGAGACGCATCGTCAAAATTAAAAAAAATGATTAAGGGATTTTCCTAGAAATCCGGTGCCTTTTCAGTTTTTAGATTTTTCTTTACTTTTAAAAATAAAGTTGCTTTAAAAACTTAAAAAAATAAAATTTTAAGGTTAAATGTGAAATTGCCGTTCTGTTGCAATATTTTTCTGTTAAAGGCTGAGTCACTGCAATGACGCTTCCGGGTGTAATATGGGAATGCCAGGACGCTGAACAAGTTTTCTCTTTTTCCAAGCAGAAGAATTTCGTCTTAGCTGCAAAAAAAATAAATAATTGCCTTTTCCGTTTTGATAATGTGGTTAACTTATTGTTCAACAATGTTGAATGGTTCAGTTGTCCCCGCCTACACCATTTGTTCCACCACAATCTTTTGATTTTTAACGTCTTGATAAGAAACTGCAGCAAAGCCACCCAGACTAGATGTATTCCAGAACCGTTGGACTGATAAGAAAGTGAGTATAAGCAAATTTGTGGTTGAATCGATTGATCTAGCAGAACCAAAGTTGCCGGCCTGTTTTCCAAGTCAAAAGTTATAAAAAGTCTTTGTCATGTATGTTGTAAAAAAGTAGTTTTGATATAAAAAATGAAGAAAGAAAAAATAGTTTTGTCAGACTGGGGATCGAACTGGGGTAGTTTAGATCGCCAATCCGATATCTTAGCCACTTGGCCATAGAAAACAAAAAAATTATTTCTTTGTTTAAAATTTTTGTAAAAAAAATCGAATCCTCTTTAACATGATTTTTTTACATGTTCTTTTAATTTATTTTTTAAATGATTTACATGGAAAATTCAATTTTCACTAAACCTGGAACTGGTCCCATTCAAAATTTGCGTGAGATTTTGAATTGAGAATTTGAATTTAATTTGAATTTACATTTAAATTTGAAGAAAACAATTTTCCGGCCACCCTTTGCGACAACTAACTCGTCCGCTTTTTACAGAATGCCCGTTGTTTACAACGGAGAGTAGGGGGACCATCCCGTGAGAACAGTAATTTACATATTTTTTGTCAGTTTTATCCAAAAAAAATTTTAAATTTTAAATTTTATAAATACAACAATTTTTAGGTTATCCGACTATCTGGTGTTTAAAATTAAAAACCCAGTAATTTAAACTTTTAATTTTTATTTAACTGGTTTACAACAACAAAAAGCAGAAAAAAAATTAAAAATTTAAAAAAAACAATTGAAGTAAGTTAAATAATTTTTTACACAATACATATGCAAGTTTGAGTTATACTCAAAAATGTATTCTTTGAAAATATAGGTCAGGTCTGCGTTTAAGCCACCTGCGAAACATTTTTTTTAAATTAATGAATCATCCGCAATATGCTAATTGACCATTTTTGGTTACAATAGACAAAAAAAGTAAATTCAGGTAATTTTGACCCAGGATGATTTTCTTTATCAAAATCCGCTTGTCGTCTATCTGACGATCAAATTGTCTCCGAAAGGGTTTCTCTGATCGGATTGACCAAGAACATTAAATCCCTACGACCCTTATCTCTGCAAGAAATGTTCGTCTGCTTTTTGTATTTGCCGACTGATGTGCTCCGTGCTTTGATCCTCTGAACCGACGATAAAAACATTTATGCATTGGTCTGTTGAACTTCTGTTAAATGTGTGATGTTTTTTCTCCCAACAGCTCCGATGACTTTTCCAACCCGTCTTTTGATCTTAATGATTTCGGCAAATATTTGATGAAAATTTCTGAGCAAAGGAAATCCTTGGAACTGTGAAAACTGCTTATTCGAAATGGATTGTTACGCTTTTTCTCGTTATCGAAGCGTTATTCTCTCAATTTTTAAAAATTGTCCTTACTTTTTTAATTGTTGAAAAAGAAATTTCTTAAAATTAGTTGCATAATGCTGATTTTTATTTGAAAATTTACTTACTTTACATTTTAAATTTATTTTAAATTACAATTCAATTTTGTTTATTTACTTGCTTTACTTTTTTAAAGTTTTTTAATTACTTAAAATTATTTACAATTAGCTAATTGAGTACCAACAATCGATCATCCAATAAAATTGGGCGAAGTAGTTTGCAATAAATTTGCATGTTTTGTGAGGCGCTTAAAAATTTACGACAAACTTGTTATGAACTGTTTTATTTACGTGATTGTGCGTTTTCAAATTAAAATTTAGTTTGCCAATAAAGTCCCAAAATCCATTTTAGAATTAGGTTTCTCTTTAAAAAAATTCAAATTCACTATTTGATCAAACTTTGGATGAAACAGACTGTAAATTCGCGAGATTGAAACAACTAGTGTTTTTGGAATTGTAATCAAACATTTTAAATTTAGTTTTTTTTTTTAAATTTTCGAAGAGTTTGCAGGTTGTTTTTTTAAAATACACATAGTTTTGCGGATGGCAACCCCGCTGTCGGTGAAGTTTCGAGTTTTTTTCAAAGCTAATTTTATCAAACTATTTTATCTTTTAAAACTTTTTTTATTTAAAAACGAAAATTAAGTAACTTACTGGATGAATTCAAAACTTTGTTTCAAAACGAAAACTTTTTTCACATTTGTAAAAATAAAATTTCCAAAACTGTGTGCTTGCTGTGCTTTTGTGTCATTTGCGCTTGCAAATACGTCATATTCGAAACCATACCTTCAAAATGCAGATCGGAATTTTCCGAGAAGTGCCGCTTTATGCAAATCAATGATTTTGCGATCGTACTTTTATAGAAAGAGCGAAGACCAAAACTATTTCACGGGGAGCCAAACAATGCAAAATCGGGAGTTGATAAACAATGAGTAGGGATAGTACAGGACACCAGGAGTTCCTGAGATCAAATTGATTAAATATGTAATACAAACTACAAAAGATGATTTGAATAGTTCAGCTGTGACAAATAGAAAAATGATCAATAATTCATTTCAAATTATGAAATAGCGTCAAATTTTTGCAGAAAACGAAAAACGAGAAAGATACTGATCTTAATTTGCAACAGATCCTGGATCCTTATCTAAATTAAGAGTGACGTGTGTGCATGTGTGAAAGTGAGCGTGTGAGTGTATGTGTGAGTATGTGAGTGTGTGAAAGTGTGAATGTGGGAATTTATGAGTGTGTGTATGAGTGTGCGAGTATGTGGGTGAGTGTGTGAGTTTGTGAGCATGAATGTGATTATGTGAGTGTGTGAGTAAGAGTGAACGTGTTTGAGTGTGAACGTGTATGAACGTGTGAGCGTGTGAGATTATGTGTGTGAGTGTACGAGTATGTTAGTGTATGAGGGTGAGTGTGTGAAAGTGTGAAAGAGTGAATGTGTGCGGTTACTTTTCAATTTAAGGTCCATGTAAAAGTCTCAGCAAAGATCACATTTGGTTAAAATTCATGGTTTGCCCTAAAAACATAAATTATCGAGTTAAAATTTTGAAAAACTTAATTTTTTCTCAGACCTCTCCTTAGACCGGCAAGACGTCAGGAGACTGTGCTCCTTGGCCCATCCAAACGTCTTTTGGCCTCATAAAGACATAAAGACAACGGCTGGCCGACACACTCTTTGTGATAGGCTCTTCCGGCGCCGAAAATGAAAACATGGTATTTCCCTAACCCGCTCACGCCGACGGTCCCGACGATCCTCCCCCATTGCATCAGAAACCCTATATAACACGGGTTGCTCCATTTTACGGATTACTTAACATTCTGAGCGATTCGGTTCTCTCTCTCTCTCTCTCTCTCTCTCTCTCTTTAGCCCTTCTCTCTCTCGATTTTATAAATTTTACATTTATTTTTTTCTTTCTGTTTGAAAACGTTTTTCTATGAAAGCCATTTCGCTCTTTTCTTACTCGTTTTTTTCCTGTGACGCGATGTTTATCCAGCCGGCCATGAAAAGCTTAGAACGTTTCCCTGTTGACAGAGACGTCCGAGAATTCCATTCTACCCTACTGTATTGCTCCTGTTGCCACCTTTCTATTTTGGGCTGTCTTTCGGCTGCCATTTCAAAACATGATGGTTTCTACCTTTTGTTTCTTTCTCTCTCTCTCTCTCTCTCTCTCTCTCTCTCTCTCTCTCTCTCTATTTCTCTCTCTCTCTCTATCTCTCTCTTTCTCTCTTTCTCTCTCTTTCTCTTTCTGTCTCTCTCTTCTGTAAAAGATCTTTGAAGTCGTTCACAAACGACCTTGTTCAGCTATGAAACAGCTTTTCGCGCACCCTTGAAAATTTGATAGCCACTGCGTGTAGTTTTCACTGACCATTGAACATTTGTTTACAAAAACTTTTTGTTTACTTAAAATCAACTTAATCTAAGAAATTCTTAATTTAATTGAGAAAAATTAATTTTTCTATACTCATTTTGCCCACCGAAGGCGTAATTAAACTCCCATGTTTGAAAATTTCTTGAAAAACACCTGATGCTTATCTTGGCATCTTTGTTTTGTGGCAATTTCGGAAATGTTCGTGCCTCGGCGCGGTGTAAATGCAACAAAAAGAGAACGACCAGGTCGTAAATCGCATTGGACTTCCTCTTTAGGAAACAGACAATAGTCGTCAAAACAATAGTTACCTCTCTCTTTTACTCGCTCTCTCTCTGTTTCTCTTTTCTCTCTTTCTATCTCCCTCTATCTATCTTGCTCGCTCTCTCCCTTCCTCTCTCTAATCTCTTCCACCAAATAACACAACTGCAAAGCAACCGGAATAACTTGATCTCCGATAACACCTCTTCCAAAAGAATCACAATAATCGAATCATTTGGCGAATGAAAAAAGTTGTTTCTCTCACCTCCGTCTCACATTTCGCTTTCTCAAAACAGTAGTTCATTCAGATAACTAACTTTTTTGACAATCAATTCATCGGTTTGTGATCATTCAAACAAAAGTTAGCCCATTTGGCGGTTGCAGACAATGTTTACAGTTCCAATCCATGAATTTATAAAACCAACATTTGGTTAAGTTATCACGAGGTATGATCGACAATTGTCGTTTTGTTAGACAGATTAGCTTAGTTTTTGCCACATTACTCCACTGTTTCAACGCGGATACATGAAATTTTAAATAACATTGACTATTTGATAATTAAACAATGCTAACACCCAAATCAGTCGATGTAGCGTGAAGTTTTTCAAATTGAAAGCTTTTGCCAAATCACTCCATTGTTTCAATGTAACACATGAATCCGAACAGTTGAACGGTGACTATTTGCTTATTAGTCAAAGCTACTCTGAAATCAGTAGATATAGCGTGAAGTTTTTCTAATTGTTTGATTTTGCCAGATCACTCCACTGTTTCAACGAGAATACTTGAAATTTCCACAGTTTAACGTTGGCTATTTAATAATTTGTTACTGCAACACTCATATCAATTGATATAGCACAAAGTTTTTTTTTTAAATTGTATGATTTTGCAACATCACTCCACTGTTTCAATGCGGATACGTGAAATTTTAACAGTTGAACGTGGTTTATTTGATTTTCAGCCAACGCTAAGTCCCAAATCAGTCCATGTAGCGTGTTTTTCTAATTTTATGATTTTACCGCATCACTCCACTGTTTCAACGTGTATCCTCCACATTTTTACTCGAAACTCAATCCAAAACGATCAAATATTTACCTAAGCGTTTTTATCCGTCACATTTTAAACTTTCGTGCATGCCCTTTGGAAAACATTCTCTCTTTGCCCTTTTCATTCCCTCATTTCAGAGTCAATCGAATTCCATTTTCAGAATCATGTCATCGGAAGCAGAGGAAGAGGGAGTCACCCAAAATTGGATGAATCGATTCGTCAACATCCTCATCTGCCGGTAAGAATTGAAATTTTCATTTTCAAAGTCAATTTTCAGAGGAGATCTTGCCCATGAGAAGCTAGAAGCTCAGCCAGTTGGGGTCAAAGCCTTGGTAGAATTTCAGAAAAAAATTAAAGCAAGTTGAGTAATTTCAGTTCCGCTACAGTACCAAAAAGGACAAAATTTTGATCTTCATCGGCCTCATTCTGGCGGTTTTCGTTGGAGTCCTTCAGTCAACCACTTGTATTGTAACTGGATACATTAGTAATCTCTACCTCATGAACAAGGATGTAGGCTTCAATTTTAAAATTAAATTAGATTTCTATTTTCAGCAAGTTGGGAACAACGACCTTTGGTGGTTCGTCTTTCACTGGTGCATAGCCGAAGGATGCCTCGCCCTGGTTATGATGGTCATCAGTTATTTGCAGGTACATTTTATCACGCACACGTAAACACGTACACACTCCCACACACACACACTCACACCCACTCACACATTCACACATTCACACACTCATACTCACACACTCACACAATTATACACGTACATTCGCACACACACTTTCACACACTCGCACGTTCACACTTTCAAACCATCACACTTTCACACTTACACGTTCACATGTTTACACGTTTACACGTTCCCACACTCATGCACCCATACGTTCACTTGTGCACACGTTTACACTTTCACACACTTTCACACTTTCACAATCACAGATTCACATACTCACACAATCATACTCACACTTTCTCACTTTCACACTTACACGTTTACATGCTTACACGTCTACACGTTCACACAGTCATACATTCATACGTTCACTTGTGCACACGTTCAAACACTCACACATTCACACATTCACACGTTCACCCATTGACCCGTTCAAACATTCACAAGTTTACACGTTCACACACTCACACTTTAACACTCACAAACACTCACATACACACACTCAGACAATCACACATTCTCACCCGTTCACACGCTCACACGCTCACAGGTGGACGTTTACACACTCGCACTTTTACACTTATACACTTTCACACACTCACACACTCACCCATTCACGCGCTCACACTTAAAACTTCATAAAACTTGTATTTAAGTCCTACTTCCTCCTCGCCTCTTGCACCCGCATCGTCCGCAGAATCCGCAGTGAATACGTCAAGGCTGTTCTCCGACAGGACGCCACCTGGTTCGAAACAAACGACGCTGGCCTCATCTCAGCCCAATTGAACAACAACATTGAGAGGATCCAGGATGGAATCGCTGATAAGATCGGTCTTATTGTTAGAGGATTCTCACTTTTCCTCTTCTCCGCCATCTTCTCTTTCATCGTCAACTGGAGGGTCACTTTGGTGGCTTTTGGATTGGGACCACTTGGAGCGATCACTATGGGACTTATGGCCAGGGTGAGTAATTCTCTTTCTCTGCTTCTCTCTCTCTCTTTTCTCTCTCTCTCTCTCTCTATCTCGACAAAACTATTTAGTGTTCCGCCAAACCGATGAAGGAATCTTTGGATGCTACGAACGAAGCCGGATCCATCGCTGAAGAATCCATCATGAATGTCAAGACAGTGGCAGCTTGCAACGGCCAAGAGACTATGATTCAGGCTAGTTTTGCATCTTTTGAATTGTTCAATCACAAGATTAATCGATCAAATGTACAATTTCAGAAATACACCAACGTCCTAAGCGAAAGTCTGAAGAAAACCATCCGATTGAGCTTTTTGAACGGCTTCTTCGAAGGTCTTATGTTCTTTGAACTTTACGCTTTCTTCGTCGCTGGAATACTGTAGTTTTTATATTTCTTCAATTGGAAAGCTTATGTTAAGGTACGGAATCGTTGTCTACTACGACAGTGCTCCTTTCGAACCTGGAACTATCCTCATGGCTGCTAATGCCACCCAGATGGGTAAGTTAATTACGAAACAGTGGAGTGATGTGGCCAAACTAGATTGAATCTGGTTTTGATGTTGGAAAGTACAAAGTAATCAACGTTAAACTGTTGAAGGGTTAACTTCTCGAATTGAAACAGTGGAGTGATGCGGTAAAAATATGAAATTACCTGCTGCAAAACCATATTGATTGTTATGGTCTTTAACGTTAATAGAGCACCGAATATAGCAACCTAACACTGTGTAAATATGAAGTTCCCGGATTTAAATAGTGGAGTGATAGGCCAAAATACGCAAAATTAATCGATGCAAAATTATCGACAGATTTAGCTGTTATCGTTGACTAATATTCAACTTCACCAATATTGAACAAATTAAATGATAACTTTCCGCGCAGAAACAGTGGAGAAATGTGCCAAAAGATGCAAAAATTAACAGCTGCCAAAACTAATGATTGATTTTATATTTAATATTCATCGAGTATCTTACTTTCCATTTTAACGGTGATCTTTTAAAATGCGGAGGTCACCATTGAAACAATGGAGTGATTTGGCAAGAATACAATTACTAAAACCCAAATCGAATTATTTGCTGTTTGCTTTGGCGGACTATCATACATACCAAAGTTAAACTGTTCACATGTTAAGTACTCAAATTATAACAGTAGAGTGATGTGGCAAAAGCTCAAGATTTAAAATTGACCGAAACTTTACTCATCTTTCAACCAAGGAAAATTAAAAATAAATTTCAGGTGGTTACTTCCTCTCTCTTCTTGGACCTCACATGATGGCTTTGCTCAAGGCTAGGGTAGCTGCTGCTGTCATCTACCAGACCATCGATAGGGTATTTTTCCAAATTTGAAGCTGCAAGTATCCTAATTTTAGACCCCTTCAATTGACCCTGCTTGCCAAAAGGGAGTCCCAATGAAGAACTGCCGCGGTCGAATCAAGTTCGAGGATGTTCACTTCAAGTATCCATCCAGGTAGGATTCCTTTTTAGAAACCTTTTCTAATGTGTGGCCGCGCGCTATAACCCTTATATGCCCTTATACAGCACCCTCGCGCGATAACCCCTTTTTTACGTTAGATGATAGCTTGTATTAGTAAATTAAACGCAGATTAAACTTCTTTTTTTAGGGAAACCAAAATCCTCACTGGCTGCTCCTGGGAAGCCCAAGCTGGAGAAACCATCGCTTTTGTGGGTCACAGTGGCTGTGGAAAGAGTACAAGCGTAGGTTTCTTTTTTCTCTCTCTGTCTCTCTCTCTTTTTCTCTCTCTCTCTCTCTCTCTGTCTCTCTCTGTCTCTGTCTCTCTTCCTCTCTCTCACTTAACCTGTCAAGCTTTTTTTCTTCAGATTGGTCTTCTAACCCGCCTCTATGACAAATGTGCCGGAAAAGTCACCGTCGATGGAATTCCGATTGAAGAGATTCAACTAAGCGATTTGAGAAAGGTAGAAAATAAAAAAAACCAGCGAAAAGAAAGAAAGCGATTTTAGTCAATTGGAATAGTACAACAGGAGCCTTGTCTTTTCAACGGAACAATCAGGGAAAACATCATTTTGGGAAGGAATATTACGAACGTCAAGGTTGAGGAGGCTTCGAGGATTGCCAATGCTCATGACTTCATTATGAAACTGGAGAATGTGAGTTTTGGGGGTTAAAAATGACTTTTTGATTAGAAAATTGTTATCGTTGCATAGAAAAGTTGTTAACTTAAAGATTCCTTTTTTAATTTCAAAATTTTATTGAAAACGGAGAAAGTTACAAACTATTTTGATTTGGTGGGTAAGTTTGGCGCGCACGCGACGCGGCCGCGACGCAACCACGCGGCTCGAGATTAGCAATCGGGCGCGAAAGTGGTGAAATTCAATTAAGTTGCCAAAAGTGATCATATAGGCTAAATATGACATTCTGTGACTTTTTGGGTTAATATCGATTTTCGGTACTGGGTTGCGGTAAATGACCCCGGGTTACTGTAACTTTCTTCAAACATAACCAAATTTCAATTTGAAAAAAGCATTCGATAGCTCGTTTTGCGCTGAAAACAATTTAATTGACTACAAACTGGGTTTTTATTGAAAATTTTTCACTAGCGTCCAAAAACCGCAAAAACAAGTTTTAAAAATATCGTGTGTTCGCATTTTTCGACCTTATCAGACCTATTTAGTAAAAAAAAGGGACCTATTTAGTAAAAAAAAACTAATGATCATTGCGCATCTTCAATAGCTTCAAAACAATTTTTCAGGGTTACGATACCGTTCTCGGTGTTGGAGGAGTAGCTCTCTCCGGAGGCCAGAAGCAGAGAATCGCCATCGCTCGTGCCATCGCAGCTGACCCCAAGATTCTTCTGTTGGATGAAGCCACCTCAGCCCTGGATACTGAAAGCGAACGAGTTGTGCAGGTACTATTTTTTTTTAGGTTACTGTAGTCCCAAATGCTTAATTCAGTTGGCTCTGAACAAAGCCTCCCGTGGCAGAACTACCATCGTCATTGCTCACAGGCTGAGTACTCTGAAGGATGTTAATAGGATTCATGTATTGGATAAGGGAAAGGTTGTGGAAATTGGTAAGTTCATAAAAATTTGCTTTGGTAAAGGGGAAGGACCGCGTCAAACTATTTTTTTTGATTTTGCGATAAAAGCCTAGATCTCATTCCCAGGATTCCGAAAAATACCTCCTTTACCCATTTTGGATCAAAATGAATCGATTTAGGAGCGCTTGAAATTAGGTGAAAATTGTCATTTGAATTGCCGCCAACTCTGCGTCTCCCCATTACCCACACTCTCTCGCCCACTCTAGCCGTGTTTCCGTGCGGCAAACGCATAAAACGGCCGTGGAAACGCGCCCCTTTTGCAGTCCAAATCATCTAAAAGTGGTGTGTTTCAGAATCGTGGAAAAGGCATCTATTCGATGAAATAATTGTAAAGATGCTTTGAAAAATCAATTTTACGAGGTCCCTTTAATTGGTATATGTAGGTTCTCATTTGGAGCTGATTGCTATGAAGGGATTGTACTCTACCTTGGCCAAGGCTCAAGAAGTTGGGCTCAATCAGCCACCGCAGATGAGGCCGAGGAAGGATTCTGTTGGATCTACTTCTCACCATGCTTTGTAAGTTGAATAGAGACAGAGAGAGACCGAGAGACAGAAAGAGAGAGAGAAACACAGACAGAGAAAACTCTCTCTTTTAGCAAGCCATCCATGGGTACCCCCTTCATCCGCTCCTCCGATCGCTCCTCAGTCGGCGAACGGTCCTCAATCATCAGAAGCGCTTCCGGAGTGTCCGAAGAATCTCTCCAGCTCGACAAATTCAACGAAAAGGTACCCTCTCTTTTAAAAAAAACAATCTAATGGAACCTTAAGCAAAAGTCGCAAAACACCCTCTTCAAACTCTACGGTTCCCCTCATGCAAAGTGGTTGAAGGTGATTACCGTAGTCTGCTGTATTCTTCGTGGACTGGAACTTCCTGCCTTCTCCTACCTGCAGATTCTGCCTTTTATGGCTTTGGAACAGACCCACGTTAGTTTTGCTTTGGGAATCTAAAAATGGAATTCCTTAGGACACCTATATTCCTTGGTTGATCTACTCTTGCATTGCCTTCGGTCTCCTTGGAGTGTATTCCTTGTTCTTCATTACAACTGCGGTAGGTTTAGTAGAATCAGTCAAAACCTTCTTACTTTACTTTACCTTAAAGGGGAAGGACCTCGTAAAATTAATTTTTCAAAGTCTCTTTACAATCGTTTCATTGAGTAGATTTCCACGATTCTGACACATACCCCTTTTATATGATTTGGACTGCAAAAGGGACGCGTTTACACGGCCGTTTTACGCGTTTGCCGCACGGAAACACGGCTAGAGTGGGGGAGAGAGTGTGGGAAATGGAGAGACGCAGAGTTGGCGCGAATTCAAACTACAATTTCCCCAAAATATCAAGCGCTTCTAAATCGGTGCATTTTTATGCAAAATGGGTAAAAGAGGTATTTTTCGGAATCCTGGGAATAAGATCTAGGCTTTTATCTATTTACGCGGTCCTTCTTCTTTAACTTACCTTACCTTACCTTACCCTATCTCAGGTGGGATTCGGTGGATGGGCCGCCGAAAGCACAGTCAACGGCCTCCGAGTTGGTGTCCTTCGCTCTCTTCTCCACCGTGATGCTGCCTTCTACGATGAACCTAGAAGAAGCAATGCCGCTTGTGTCTCCACCCTGGCTCTTAAGTCTACAGCCATCAATGCGGTATTTTAGATCCAAAACTGGAAAACTTAAAAAATTTAGTGTCTGGACTATCGCTTCATGCTGATGTCCAACAACTTGATCAGTGTTGTCTTCTGCCTAGTTTTTACCTACGTCAACTGTTGGCAAACTGGACTCACGAGCACAATTCTGATTTGCATCTTCGTTGGAGTCATGTCGTTCAACTCGCATCAGATTGACAAGACTATGAAGAGGAAGGGAAAAGTTGACTGCACAGCGGAGGTAAGGGAGATTTAGGTTTCTGATCGTGAGGTCACTAGGTTAGAGACGCAGAAAGATTAGAGACGCAGAAAAGTTTGAAACGCAGAAAATGTTAGAGACGCAGAAAGGTCAGAGACGCAGAGATGTTACAGACACAGAAAGGTTAGATACGAAGAGAGGTTAGAGAAGCAGAAAGGTTTCAGACGAAGAAAGGTTAGAGACGCAGAATTCAAAAAAAACCTTTGGGTTTGATTCAATCTTAACTGGGTTAGAGAAGCAGAAGACTGAGGTTAGAGACGCAGAATCACCAGAATCTTGAGGTTAGATACGCAGAAACATTAGAATATTGAGGTTAGAGACGCAGAAATAACAGAAGATTGAAGTTAGAGAAGCAGAATCACCAGAATCTTGCGGTTAGAGACGCAGAAGCCTCAGAAGATTAAGGTTAGAGACGCATAAAACGCAGAAGATTGAGGTTAGAAGCAGAAAACTCAGAAGATTGAGGTTAGAGACGCAGAATCAGCAGAAGATTCAGGTTAGAGACGCAGAATCCGCAGAATCTTGTGGTTAGAGACGCAGAATATCTGTCTTAGCCTGGAAATTTGTCACAGTCATTTTCACTCTACCTTCATTTTCGAAATGTTCCCATTCCCGCCAAAAGCAGTTACAAGAAAAGCGGATGCGTAAACACAGTGCAAGCCATGCGTAAAAACGGAAGTACTTTCACCTTAAAAAGACGCTTCATTCAATTATTGTTTCTTTTCAAGTTCGCCATTGAAATCTTCGAGCAAGCAAAGACGATTCAACTGCTTTCCGTTGAGAACTACTTTGCTGACAGATACATCAAGCAACAACACACCGCTGCGGTCCATGAAGACAAGGTTCACTTTCATTTTTTTCAACTTTAAAATGATTTTTTAGGTGAACAGATTCCAATCCTTCGTGTTCATGATTACCCTGTCCTATGTTTTCATCTCCGACTTTTTCTGTTTCTGGGTCGGTGCCTCTGCCATCTACAGGGGTGACGTCACCTCAGCTCAGGGAGTGATCGCCGCCTTCACTGCTAACTTTGCTGGATGGTTTGTTTTAACAACTTTACCCTAAAAGTTAAGATTTTAGGTCAGTGATCTTTGCCTCTCCTACCTTTAACGACTTGGTGAAGGCTGCCTCCGCCGCGAGGTCTCTCTTCGCACTGATTGGAACAGAGTCTGATAACATCGACGATGGTCTTCTGCCGGTAGATCAAAAGTTTCACAAATGTATAAGAGAATTTTCAGGAAATCGAGGGTTCCCTGAATGTTGAAAAAGTTACATTCTCATATCCTTCTCGTCCGGATGTCAAGGTTAGAATTGCAATTGAGTTTTTTTTCAAGGGAGCCAACAAATACCTCTTTACGGCTTGGAGTCTAAAACATAAATGGAAACATCAAAATCCGCTTTACTTCCAAGAAAAAAATATATCTAATATTCATTTCAACTTTAAATCGCGATTTTGGTGTTGATGTTGTTTTGGAATGTTTTTATTTTATTTTAAGTAAAATCGTTGACAATCGTAGTTTGCTCCATTGCAGATCTTAGTGGTTGTCAAATGACACCGGACGCAAAATTGCGTACAAAAAACGCAAAATTGGTGTTTAAACATACGTACGTAAATCTGCGTCAGGGTACTTTTGGAAAACGTTAGGAAACGGATTGGCGACGATTATATAAAATATTTAAAATGTTTTCACGTCAAGAAGGTATATCGCAACCGTAAGATTTTTAAATTTCGTTAAGTTTCAATATAGTTTGGACATGCTGAGCGCGCCCGCGATAACCCGACACCAAAACGCAGATTTTTCATTAGGTGACGAATTAGGTGTCGATTTTTTGCGCATAACCCATTAAAATTGTAAAAAAAAACTTTTTGGCAAACATTCCTAACTTCATTATTTTGATTATCTCCTGGCCCAAAAAATTATGCAATTAAATAAATCTTTTTTGCTAACTACGCTAGAAAGTTTTAGAATGTTTGTTGACAAACGCTCCAAACACACAATTCAAGGGGTTGTATAAGGTTTTACCAAAATATCTTCCCGGGCACGCGCGCAATAACCCTGGGTTAAAAATCGAAATTCGCCTAAATGTGTAAAAAAACACTAAAGAGAAAAAAGAAAAATTGGTTTTGAGGCCAAATACATGTTTCAGACAAATTTTGACATACCAAAATAGGGGTTTTCTAAAAGATTTGTGTGAATCAAAAAAAACATCGACTTTATATTTCGTTTTCGCTTGTCATGTTTCCGAATTCACCATTTTTTCAAACATTTAACAAACTTTTCAGTAGAAAAAAAATGAAATTGGCGGTACTCATATAAATTTTAAACAAAATTTTAGTGTAGCTTCAGTTCACTGCTTGGTAAGTTGTTGTTGTGGTGTTCGTATGTAGTAACAACCAAATTTATAAAGTTGGACCTAAAAAGGAAGTTATTTTCTAGGTCGCCCGTTCCCTCAACCTCCGCGCAGGAAAAGGTCAAGCCATCGCCCTTGTTGGAGCCTCCGGTTGTGGAAAGAGTACCATCATCCAACTGTTGGAACGCTTCTACTCCCCTGACAACGGCCAAATTGTTTGCATTTCTTCTAGGAGAAAAGAAAAGGACTGTTTTCAGAAAGTTGACAACCATAACATTCTCGACGTCTCTATGCGTCACCTTCGCAGCAACATCGCCCTTGTTGGACAGGAACCCGTTCTTTTCAAAGGTGAGTTTTTTTTGAAAACTAGAATTTCATTTTAAATTCTAACATATATTTTCAAAATATAATATTAAAAAATAAAAAAATAATTTTTAGGATCGATCTACGAAAATATCGTCCTTGGATGCGAAGGAGAAGTCACAATTGAGGATGTAAAGAGGGTCACCGATATTGCGAATGCATCAAAGTTCATTGAAGCCTTCCCGCAGGTAAGTAATCTCAAAAAGAGATTTTTTTAAAATTTCTTTACTTGTTTTTCATCACAAATACATTTTTTATTAATTTTTTTTTAAATTTAAAAAAAATGTTTTTGTAGTTTGAGCAAAACCTGAAGAAGACCTATTAGTAGGAAAAAACAATGCTCCGGCTTCCTATTTTTCGAAGAAAAAAGGGACAAACATGCAAAATTCTTGTAAACAGCGGTCATGACGAAGTGACTTGATAAGGGTGTTAAGCAGCGGGCGTATCTGGCGTAAATGTTAAAACGCAAATGTTTTTAAAAGAAAAACACAATTTGAGTTAAAAATTGTTTAAAAATAAAAAATTTAGTTCGTCATTAAAAACGTACAATTTCAAATATTCGGAATTAGTGTAAACAGCGGGCGCAAAAAAAAATTCGTTTTGCAAACAGCGGGCACACTACAGTCAAATGTAATCACTGTACATTTATACGAATTTTAAAAAATTGCAAAAGTAAAAATAGAGAGTAATTTGAAAAATGAATTTTCTTATAAACAGAAGGTGCCTTTTGTGATCTTTCTTGTAAACAGCGGGGGCGAACGTTGCTGGGTTTTATAAGAAAAACAATGGAAAATGAAAGCAGGCACAGAAGAATTACAGTTTTTTTGAAAATATGGGGCGCAAGATGTATCTTCTTTTGTAAACTTTTGTAAACATGAAAACCTGCAAAATGTGTAATTTTATACACTTTGAATAAGGATTTTCCTAACATTTCCGGAGAAGCAAAATAATTTATTACATTTTGCACATAACGGAAGAGATTAAATTAAAAGTACAAAAAACGTGGCGTGTCGTCTTGTAAACACAGTGCATGCGGCATAGCATCTTGTAAACAGCGCGCAGCTTGTTCATAAATGAGTAAATTTTCCATTTTCAGGGTTACGACACCGATGTTGGAGAGAAGGGTCGTGCTCTTTCCGGAGGTCAAAAACAAAGGATAGCCATAGCCAGAGCTTTGGTCAGAGACCCCAAAATATTACTTCTTGATGAAGCTACTTCCGCTTTGGATACCGAAAGTGAAAAGGTAATTTCATTTTGAACTTCATAGATACTTTTAAATTTAGAAAGTACAAAAAGCATTGAACGATGCGAGCACAGGAAAGACTTCTATATCAATCGCTCATAGATTGAGTACTATTAGAAATGCTGATAGGTAAATTGGATTTTAAAAATGGAAAAAAGTATTTTTCAGAATTTATTTCATTGAAAATGGAGGAGTTGTGGAGTATGGAACTCACGACGAATTAATTGAGGCTGATGGAAAATACGCGAGACTTGTCGAAGCACAAGCGTTAGTCACCGAATAATATTGATTGCGATGTATATAACTGCTTGATTACGGATAATAAAAGTTTTGCTTTAAACAATGCTTTTTCAAAATACAAAGCAAAAAATTTTCTAAAAACACTCTGGGGAGAGTTTTCAAAATTCAAAGTTGTCAAATTATTGAAATACTCACTTGTTTCAGAAAATTCCTGGAGTTTCTGAAATTGTGTTTCAACGAAAACAAAAAAGTAATGCAAAAATACAAAAAGATGTAGAACCGGTCATCGTTAAAATACAAAAAGGAAAATATTTTAGCTTATTTCTTTTTCTCTCTATTCCAAAGCTGCATCTACTAATTTGGCTGCTAAATTTTTTTTACTGAGTTTCAATATCAGAATGTTTAAAAATAGGAAATATCCGCATTAGAACAGTGGAATGGTGTGTTGAAAGGGCAGAATTAAAATTATTTGCCAGAAAGTGGGTCGAAAATTTCAAGAAGTTACCAGATTAAATTTTTTTAAACCAAATTAAACTTCAGCTACTCAGAAGAAAATAACTTTTTTGTTGGGAAATTCGCATGTTTTTCCACAAAATAAGATGTGGTCAGTTTCATTAGATTTCATTAAATATATGTCTTAAAACGAAATTTCTGTGGAACGTCAAATTGTTTTTCGAATGCATGACAAGAGAATATTTCAATTTACAATATTTTTTTTTAATGTTGTATTGAAATATTCATATTCTGAGCAACAAGTATATTTATTAAAGGGGAACCGCTTGAAAATAATTTTTCTCATTTTGTTATAAAAACCTAGATCTCATTCCCAGGATTCCAAAAAATACCTCTTTTACCCATTTTGAATCAAAATTAACCAATTTAGGAAGACTTGAAATTTTGGGAAAATTGACTTTTGAATTGCCGCCAACTCTGCGTCTCCCCATTTTCCACACTCTCTCGCCCAGTCTAGGCGTGTTTACGTGCGGCAAACGCGTAAAACGGCCGTGTAAACGCGCCCCTTTTGCAGTCGAAATCATATAAAAGGGGTGTGTTTCAGAATCGTGGAAACGATGTCTGTTCAATGTAACATATGAAAAAAGACTTTGAAAAATCAATTTTACGAGGTCCTTCCCCTTGAAGTCTCTCTTCAATGAAACTGGGTTATATTCGGAAAATCAAATCTGAATCAGAAATGTCGTGACCTGACTAACTTACTCCAAGCTGCTCTCTAATAATTCTTTCGCTAAAACAAAGTGTTGCTGTTCCGGTGACTAGTGCAAGACCAACATAATTCTTCTTAGTCACCCCACCTTTTCACAATGTGAGGTCGCTGAGAAACACAGCTGTAGCAAAGACAAAATCATTTTGACAACAGAAACTGGAATACAATAATCAATAGGTTGTTTTAAACAAGCATCATTAAAACTTTTTGGCGTCTCTTCATTGTTATGTTGTCTTACCAATGGCATTTGAAAAACTGATTATAAACTGTTTATTTAGAAATCATTACAGAGACAATAGAGAAATAATAACGTGGGTCTACTCATCTACAAAGTTCACTAGTCGAAAAGATTGGTTGGCTAGAGCAAAATGAACAAAACGAAAGTTTTGATTGTGACCTTGTCGTGGCATTTAGCATAGGCCACGAAATCAGCGGATTTGGTTGAATATGTGAAGCCGACCATTTCAGCAACAACTTCTCGTTTCTTTTCTTCTTCGCCGAACTTAAGTTTAAGTTCTTCCGGGGCTTTCACTGTCATATCCACACAAGGAGCACTGTTCATGAACATCATTACGGGCGATAAGTATGCCCGGCCATGTGTGAATATTTGAGCAGCGTTTGCGATTTCGTTTGTCCACTTTTCAGCATAACCCACATCATCAACATAGTCGTCTTCCTTGGAGTACCTTGAGGAATATTTAGCGTTTTAGTATCGTGTTACCTTTCCAGAAGTTTCAAAATATCCTTATTATTGAGCTGGTAGGGTAGTTGGTTGCGTTTGAAACGATTATATGGGTGATAGCACTGAAAAATAATTGTTAAACAATGTTGTCAGTATGACCGCTCCGTATCTATTCTATGCGCGCATGGGATATCCAACAAAGGGTGGCAATGCGTCGAACAGAACAGAGATGACAGGGGGGGGGGGGGAGTGTCGGGCAAATTTTTGGGTTGGGATCCACCACAGGTAAAAAAATTTGCGCGCACTATAAACACTTGAAAATGTTGAAATAAAGATAACATATTGTTGCACTATCATGTTACTTTACAAATCTTTGAAATTCAAACAAAACTCTTGCTTTAATTTTTTTTAAATTTAACCCAAAATTTTCTCTTGCTCAATTTTACAAAAAAAATTCTTTAATGAACCTTTGCAACAGATCCTTGTTCAAGGACCCTAAAGGGAATGCGTGTAACAGAGTCGTATGCGAATAAAATTCCGATCTTAAAAAAAGGATTTGTTCCCAAATGCATGGTTAATCCAATGATTTCTATCACATTTCTTTTACATGTTGCTCATTTATTGAACATCCTAAAAGAAAGGTGGACGTATACTTATTACACGCACTCTATTTTGCTTATATCGATAAATGCCTTGGCTGTCAGTTGTTGAAGCTAAAAGTGGCTATATTTGAGGGTGACCACATGCGATCTAGATAGAAGGATGGAAAAACTCCAAAATTGGCATTTTGTAGCCAGCGATGCGCCAGAAAAACTTGCCGTCGTCTTGTTTCTCTTTTCGCATATGTCCCCTGAAGACCACAGCACTGAAGGCGCTGCAACCACCTAATCAGTTTTGGTCACCTACACAACTAACTGATCAGAAGTTCCCGTTGCTTTAAACCAGCGTTCCAACATGAATTCCGCTACGTTTTTCAACCCCTCTTGTTTATTATCCAGCATTTCTTTGATTCCCACTTGTTCCTTGGTGGATTCAAAGTTTCTTTGAAATTCACGTTTGAGCCACTCTCCAACGTGTTCACTTTGAAAGAGCCTCCAAGCTCCATTTCTGACCTCGTCCTTGAAACACTTTGGTGATACTGAAATTGCGTATGCAATGTCATGAACGTTCGTTTCTTTGCAGCTCACTCCTGCATCGATCAGCGAGAAGGCAAACTGAAAATATCATCCTTTATTTCACAGAAAGAAAATGAGGGAGAGGAAATACACAATTTATAGCTGCTACCAAACTGGAAACCAGCCAAAGCCAACCTTTCTACAGCTATGGTTAACGCACATGGCGTATTTGAGTGATATTTTCGGCTGCACAGAATTTTTTATGAGTGATTCTGAAAACGTGAAAAAAGTTGTTTTAATTGCTTACATTTTAGTTTGCCGTTGTAAAGTAAAGTGTGTTGAAATAATTGAAAATATACATAATAACATTTTCAACAAAAAAAAACAAATGCATCGAAACAATTGTTCTAAACTGGCTTTCTAATTGAAAAAGCTAATATTCTCGGAATTTCCGAAAAATTTAGTTTTTAAACTGTGGAAAGGAAACAATGTATTTCAGTAGATATCACAATTAAGCTTAAATAAAAAAAACTCGAAGCTACACTAAAGATAATCGAATGAGACAAAAAACGCTTTTTTGACCAATTTTAGGCAAAGCTACAGTAAACTTGGGTTACAGTAAACTTCAAGTTACAACAAAGGGTAACTAAAACAGTTTTTTTGAGTTTTCCCTTTTTCAAATTCAGTTTACAACCCTTTTTCGAATTCAGTTTAAATTTAAATTTGAAAAAGGGTTTTCAATATGCCAAAATCACTACTCATTCACAGAAGTGACACCGGCTGCAATAAGGATATTTTTGACAGAAGTTTGGAAAGAGCTATTAACTATTTCAATTTTGCGGCAGCTATAGACTGAGACAGAGCCAGAAAAAATAGATAGAACGGGAAAACTTGAAAAAATAGGATATAAAATAACCAATAATCTTCAGCTTACCAGAATACGCCTAACATAGGCTCTCATGGTCTGCCATTCCAAGAACCTATCTTTTCCTGTGGCGATCTCCTCGATTAGAATGGGTTCATACCTTCTGCTGAAATCTTCTGACATGTCCTAAAATTCACATGTCTAGAAAACAGCATTTTGACAAACAAATGCTTGGTCTGAAAAAGATCGCGATTTCTTTTCAAATTCTCTTCTCATGAGTGCGAAAGATTCGTCCGTCAACATGCAGATGGTTTCATCAAACACCTTAAACAGCTTGTAGCACACAGGGAGATACTTCTGAAACAATTAAAAATGTGTGCCCTAAATAAATACTCACCGAGGTGATGTAGGCGGCGTTTTCTTGGTCGTTGTCCTCCAAGATGGAACATTCGTTCCGAAACTTAAAAATCATTTTAGCGAACTTCTGTTCCTCAGCTACAGTGGCTTCGCGATTTTTTTCCGTTCCGGAATGCCCAAACCCGAGGCTTCGTTTAACGCGTTTCCTGAACCGCTGATTTTCATACACTTGGGAAAAATATTACCACAATCTACAAGTTGGTGCAACCATTTCTCGTTGCTTTCCTCCCATTCGTTGATGTCTGTCAGCAGCGAAGTGAATCCATTTAGGCCTTCTCGAATTGACGTTATTACTAAAAATTGGTACCTTTTTTGTTAACATCGATTTAAGAAAAAATGAGATTTTAAGCCTGATCATTAAAAACGGAGTCACGAGTGACGATGATTCACGTAACCCGCTTGTTACTGTGTACCCCCAACTGGCTTCTTTATTTTTTTTCACGTTCACAATACCGTAATAATATATCGATTTTCGCCACCTTGACTTTCGGCTACTTTTTTAATTTGTAATTTCTGGTACGCGTTCGCTCCGGCACCTATAAAAATCAATCGATATTGATGAATTGGCGTTCCCATTTGCTTTCGATTGATATCAGAATGATAGGTTTCTTTTTTTTCAAATTCTGGCACGCTTTCGCAAAATAGACAAATTAGGAACCTAACTAAAATTTGAATTGCGTAGGAGGCCTGGGTGGCCGCAAGCTCCCCATCCAAAGATTTAAAATTTTTAAATAAACTCACGCTTGTCAGTCATTTCAGAAACAAGGATGTTCTGCCTTCTACTGCCGCTGAATATAGAGAACCCCTCTTATCACCTATTTATCTAGATTTTTATCGCCTGGTGATCGTTGTGCTTACAAATTGTTTGTTACCCTCACGTTACCATTTCGTTGAAATCATAAAGGAACTCTGGTGATCCCTTTGATAACCTATTTCACTGAAATGATTACGGAAGAATTTTGGGCTCGTGTGATCCTGATCTTGTTGTAAGAAATTCGAAAAATTGGAACTTTTTCTAAAAAAAGAAAAGAAAACGTACGTTTGCATTAATATGGAATATCTATCAGAGCGGTGCAACCTTGCGACATATGAAACAAAACAAAGTCTTTGAATTGGTCGAAACTTGGTGGAATACGTTCATTTGACCTCAAAATACATTTCTGTGAGTTTTAGTTTCATTTCTGTGTTTTTTCTCGATTTGTGGGTATGGGTTACGGTAGGTAACCACAGATATTTTTTTAGTTTTTTTGTGATTTTTGCAACTTTGGGTTGATAAGTATGAGACGGCATGTACTTCATCAATTTTTACACTCTTTTTCCTACAAAATAAAAATTTCAAATCTCAAACATTACCGAGCTCAGTTTATCAAAATAATTTAAGAACATTGCATAATTCATGTTTATGTCTGTCAAGATAAACTTTTTCATAAACCATAAATTCAAAAACACAAATTTTGCACATCCGAGGTTTCATGAGTCATCACAATGTCTTCAGTTGTTTCGTGAATTATCACAATGTCTCCACAGCAGCGAAAATCTGTTCTCGTTGTTCTTCAACGGCTTGCAATGTCGACGATCGATGAAGTGAGATTAATGGATAAAATTATAAAATTTTAACTTCCTCAGATCTTCAAAATTGATGCTTTTAAAATTACACTATATGAACAAGTTTGGCATTACAGACATAAACTCCATGAAAACTTAAAGACATACGTATAAGCAAAATAATCATGCGGATATTGAACAAAACATGGTTTGTTCAATGTCTTAAATAATTTTGGCAAACTTAGGTCGGTAAGATTTGGGATTTTAAATTTTAAATTTGTAGGAAAATGAGTGTAGAATTTGATGAAGTACATGCCGTCTCATACTTAGCAACCTAAAGTTGCGATAATCACAATAAAACATTAAAAAAATAAAACAAATTAATTAAACGAAGCACAACCGATGGCGTTGTATATTTTCACTTTTGAAAACTACAGTACCCCGTGGTGAGGTACCGTAACCCATGCCCACAAATCGATATTGACCTGAATCTCTCAGAAGTGTTTTTGCGGTCACTTACAGAAAATCCGTGTTAATGCGAACGGCTAGAGATGGCAAGAGAGCGAAGGAAATCGAGAGAGCGCAGAGTGGCACGCCATTCAAACGCAATTTTCTCCAAACTTGGGCTCCAAAGTTGGTGAAATGGGTAGTTGGCAGAATCAGAGGGATAAGAAGCAGGGAACAATACTACTTATATAAGTCAAGCATTGGAATCATCAAGACTGACCCAAATAAAAACTGGTAATTGTGTTTCTCAGAATAAAAAGGGCTACCGAAAACCTCATGTCAAACAAACATTTCAATTCAAGTGTGGAAAATTTGTGTTTGTCTGATTCTGACAACTCGAATTACCGGCGCTGTAAGAATGCTCATTTTCATCGCCATCATTTCATATATAAAAAAAGAGAGGGCACTCAAAAGTTCAGACCAGCTAAACCAAGTCTATTTGTAAATCAATTTCGACAGTCTTTAGCAGCTTTTTGGGCGGCTGCTATTCGTATTTTACCCGGATGATCTTACAAAAATGTTTTTGAACATTCGTCTTTTTACGATTTTTGCACACAGGCTGAGGCCACAATAACCCACGACCAAAAATTAAAAAGTTTCTGTCGTGGGTACGGCCGGACTACAGGTCCCGTTAAAAATTGCTATTTTTAAAATAACCTGATTAATTGTATGGAAAAGTTCACCTTTAAAAAATTTCTTCCCGGTTATTTATTACTGTGCGGACGAGTTTTATAATCAAAACTGAAAATGTACCGAAGACTTGTTATTCTTTTTGATTTTTTTCAAAAACATTTCCATAATTTTGAATTCTTTAGCACAAGATAAATATCACACGAGCACAAAACTCTTCCGTAATCATTTCAGCGAAATATGTTATCGAAGTGATCACCATACTTCTTTTATGATTTCAACGAAATGGTAACCCCAGGGTACAAACAGTTCTTTGTTCAACAAACACACTATCTTAATCGCGCCACGTTTTGTTTGCCAACACGACAAGATCACGCATCTTTCTGCCCCCTACAAAAGAGATAAGATGGCGGAGGATCGGTAGGACGCAAGCAGTGGACAACAACACCATGGCGGTGGCTGAACAAGGTAAACGTTTTTTATTTAACTAGTACATTTGATTTTTTTTCAGGTGACGACGCAATGAAGAAGTGTGTTGAGATGTGCTCGGAAAGTGGGTTTAACTTTCAGTACAGGGGGAAGCACAATATATAAAAATTCGACTTTGTGATGATTGATTAGATTTTATTTGTTTCTAAAAACTAACCCTATAATCTTTTTTAGCAGAATGAGCCAAGATATATCATCGACTACATAGATTTCTTTACAGGGGAAGGACCTCGTAAAATGGATTTTTCAAAGTCTCTTTACAATTGCTTCATTGGCTATATGTCGTTTTCACGATTCTGAAACATACCTTTTTTATGATTTGGACTGCAAAATGGGCGCGTTTCCACGGCCGTTTTACGGGTTTGCCGCACGTAAACACGGCTAGAGTGGGCGGGAAAGTGTGGGAAATAGAGAGACGCAGAGTTGGCGGCAATTCAAACGGGAATTCCCTCAAAATTTCAAGCGCTCCTAAATCGGTTCATTTTTATGCAAAATGGGTAAAAGAGGTATTTTTTGAAATCCTGGGAATGAGATCCAGACTTTTGTAAGAAAACCAGAAAACATATTTTTTACGTGGTCCTTCCCCTTTAAGTGAAAGAGCGTACAACCGGATAAAGTAATCGTTGGGTGGTAAATAAGAAAAGCGAATAGAACGCACCAATTCGGCAAAGGATTTGAACCAATCACCTCCAAGCAAAGTGTGAAGGCGCCACAAAAACGATGTTTTCTGTATTTTAATAATCTTGATGGGCATTCGTACAACATATTTTCGACCATATTTTCGAATAAAATTTTATCTGCATCAATTACTTTTGTCGACAACGTTACTTGCCTAGTAACTTGTATGGCCATGCTCACAATTGTTTTAGGATTGAATTTAACAATTAAACAGCTAATTTTTTAATTAAACGTTTGTTTTCCATAAGCTGACAGCGGTCGGTAATGAATCCGCATTCAAATTGGCACTGTCTCGAAAAATTTGAATATCTCGGCTTCGAGTGCCGTTTAGCAAAATCGAATTTCACAGTCGAATACAGTCACAAACGCACTATTTAATGGGACAGAACACATCTTGAAAGGCCGTGTTACGGTGGAATAGTTCCCCTGTGAGATTAATTGGTTGATTCTTATTTTTTAGCAAAGCAACCGTTTCAGGACCCAATTAAATAAATCATTATTGAATGATTTAATTCTACTTTTCCTAAGAATTATCCGACACCCTATTGCAAAAAAAAAGATCGCTTTGAGTTTAGAAAATTAGAATTTATGAATATTTGACAGTTAAAATTTTTAAATGTTATAAAAATATTGTATTAATTTTTGAAAATTATTATTACTCGATGTATTGTTACATCCTTTGAAGCATAGTATAAAAGTTTTCTGAGAATTTTATATTACCGAGAGGCCATCTTAATTAATTTTCAGATCTTGCCGAAGCTATTGTGAAAAGCCGTTCAACTTGGCCAGCTCATCCTCAGCCTGGTGGCTATATCTACGATAACGCATACGACATACAAGAAGCCGTCAAACAGCGTCACAAACACCGAGAAAGGCATTAAAACCATCAAGACCTTAGCTGAAACTTTTGGAAGCTGGGCAGGTGGGTTGCAGAAGTTCCTGACAAAAATCGCGCTGGCAACCCGAAAAGTAATCAATATATACTTTTAATATTTGTTAAGTTTCTTAAATACACCAATTTAGACGACTAAAAAAATGAGGCATTTTTGAACCAACTTATCATAAAAGTGGGTCCGAAAGTTTATTGCATTTTTAAGTTAAAAATTCATCCTGGCCCAAACTAGTTACATCGTTTTTAAACATTTACTGTAGGCGAAAAAAACATAAATTACTCTATTCTTTTTTTTTAATTAGAAAATTGAAACTAAACAAGTGCCTTTCTTGGCGGAAACGTTGACAATTTGAAAATGCAAACCTAAGTAAACAGGGTTTTTTAATCTACATTCTGAGCTAATCCATTTAAAACAACTTGTAAAATCCCCTGACTGTAACTTTAATAAGACAGAAATTTTATTTTAAAAATTGGTATATGAAGGTCCCTTTTGACCTTTTTTATTTGTTAATGTGAGAAAAGAAATGTTGGAAGTCATCACCATGAAGGGTACTGTAGAATAAGAGCAGGGATATGCAAGTGTGATAACATCGATTATCAAAACAAATAATAAAAAATCCTTGAGCCTGATGGTGGTCCGAACAAATAATTACCGTTAATTAACTGTTTCAGAAGACAAAACGGACTCAGATCATGAAATATTTGTGGGATTGTCAACGGCCATATCTGCGCTTTCCAAGTATCTTGCATACATTCCTTAATGTGGTAATTGTTATCCGAGACTAGCAAGGAAACTTTTGGAGCTGCAATCGGCTTCGTTCTCGGTCTTTTTGCTAAAGCCCCGGAAAAGAAGGATCCAGTTCTAGAGAAATTGAATGAAGTGGTTAAAGTCTTGAAAGAAATCAGTGACAAGATCACATCAGGCTTTGATCAAAGTTCAGCATTCGCGGAGGCAACGACAGTCCGCAGCGTGGGTTTTCTTCGTGATCATTGTGATTGTTCAACAGGACATTGAAACTCCCATAAATACGCTGTGGGACAAGATTCTCCTGTTCATGCGCACTGGAGGTGATGATGAAAAAGCACGATTCCTGGAAGAATGTGGAAAAAACTCGCCAATCAATCTGATGTCGGACACTTATATCAAAAGCAAAGTAGCCCCAATTTTGGAAAAGCCATTGAAAGCTAACAATTACCGCTACAGGACTTTCAAACTTTGGGCACAAGAAATCATGTACTACGCGTCTATGCTCGTGAGTGTAAATTCAGCAAATGCGCACTTAGACTCATTTAGCCCATTCTGCAAATGCACTACTACGGATTGACCACAAAAGACAAAACGAAAGAAGACTACAAGCGGGAATCGGAGTTCTTCTTGACCAAAATTCAAGACATCTCTCAGAGATTGGAGGAAACAGCAAAATGGCGAAATGAGATGTACTTTGCGGAGGCTAGGAAAGAAGCCAGTGATGACCTGAAGGCAATTGTCCTATCTGCCGCCATGAAGGTCAAAAAGGCAAAAGAATCGGAAGATGATAAAACATTGAAAGAGCCTGCTGTGCACTTGGAAGAGGTTCGCGACTTAGCAGAAGCCGAATGGAGGGAGTTCAATGGCCCGTAAGTTCTTGTGGTTGTAGGTAAATCATTTTTAGTGCTCCTTTCTGCATGCTGACCTTTTTTGGAAGCACCAAAGGAAACTGTCACACTGTTTATCGAGTGTAAGTACATTGCTCTTGACATTTTTTTTTGATTTTCACAAGACAATTTCGATTTTTGGCTAGTGAAAAGATAATGGAGAGTAACTGGTCCCGCAGCGTGATCTACCGTGATCTCCCGATGCGTATTTTTGCACTAGATTACACTAAAAAGTGAAGCTACTAGAAATACCCCCAAAGTGAGCAGACTGTCATTTGAACGCCAATCATGTCAACAAACACAACTACGCGCTTTTATTAGTCGCCTGTTTTAAAGTAACAATCAGGATTTACTTGTTTATCTTATTGGATTATGCGCGTCCTGCGTTTACGTGATTTGGATTGAAAGACTTCCTCTGTGTTTCTGATGTATGCTTAAAGGGGAAGGACCTCTGATAATTGATTTTTCAAAGTCTCTTCACAAATATTTTATCGAATAGATGTCGTTTCCACGATTCTGAAACACACCCCTTTCATATGATTTGGACTGCAAAAGAGGCGCGTTTACACGGCCGTTTTACGCGTTTGCCGCACGTAAACACGGCCAGAGTGGGCGAGAGAGTGTGAAAAATGGGGAGACGCAGAGTTGACGGCACTTCAAATGATCATTTCCCCAAATTTCAAGCGCTCCTAAATTGGTTCATTTTTATTCAAAATGGGTAAAAGAGGTATTTTTCGGAATCCTGGGAATGAGATCTAGGCTTTTATCACAAAACTAGGAAAATTATTTTTACGCGGTCCTTCCCCCCCCCCTTTAATCATTGTAAATCGCGTCGTCTGCTGAACATAGGGCAACGGCGACCGGACCCGTAGTGGATAGGCGGCGTTGCATTAGACTCGGCTGGCGACCGTAAGCGCTAGGACCTTCGCGGCGCTGCAGGGAAGAACCTCCTGAATTTTTTAGAAGTATGCAGTTTTTTAATTCATTTAAATATCACAGAACCGGCTACACCCTCTCTCTCTCGCGCGCTCTCTCTCTCTCTCTCTCTTTCTCTCTCAACAGTTTCACATATTTTCCACTATCGAAAAAATGAGTGTTTGGGTGCGATGCCTTCTGCTCCGCGACTAATAAAGGATTTTTATTGGCATTGGCTTTTTTGAAGCATTTTCAGTAGGCGACGACTATTTGTAATTTTGTATTTTTTTTTATTTAAAAAAATACTTGCTAATGATGTTTTACAGTGGTGAAGCGAAGAAGTGCATCGTTTCTGAAAATGTTATGGACGCTAAGCAGGACACTTCATATGTGGACGTTCAGCAGTATTGGGATTTGTGTGCCGCTGTGGTGAGATTAAAAAAACTAACTTTTCAATATATTTCGCCTGAACCACTTTTTTAGAAATACCATATATATCTTGCAAAAGTAACTATGCTAAAAATGTTGGTCTCTGACCGCTGGCCGAGCGGGGAAATTCAAATGGCAGTCTTATTTAGACAAACATAAAATGAAAAGTCATGACAAGTTTAGGTACAACCTGCCAATCAAAAGACAATTAAAAACCACAGGGATGGGTGGTGTTTGATGGAATCGAAAGCCACGGACGAAAAGACCTCTTCAGTTCTGAAGAATGGGTGAGTTGCCGAACCAGTTAATTCATTTAAGGGGACCTGTTCAGGCTCTCGTTCTCTAACTCTCAACAACAACGTTCTATCATAAGAAGTTACGACCAGAGGGAGATTCACGAAAATGCAATCAAGAAAATTGACAGCGTTTTACTCATAGTGGGAGGAACTGTTCATGACAACGTGGGGGACGTCAAGCTGTGGAACCTCAGCCAAGAGTGGGGTGGCGTCGATAAATTTGAAAACGGTTCCCTAACTCCTCGTCCACTCATTTCTTTCAGCCCCATGTCCGGCATTGTATCCGCAATGTACACCAACCATTTCTTAAGGCACTATACCACCAATGCTTTTTGGAACAGCTATTACAAATCAAGCTCTGTGACAGCTATCATATATGAGAAAGTTTGTTAGCTATTATGTCTGAAAAGCCTCTTGAATTCGTAGTTCATCATCTTTGTTTTGACATACATGTAGATGGTGTGTAAAGTTTGTCGAATAAATAGCTAGAAAGTTGGTCTTTGGATAGAAAGAGAGACAGAAGAAAGAAAGAAAGAGAGAGAGAGAGAGAGAGAGAGAGAGAGAGAGAGAGAGAGCGATTTTTCGCCCCGCATATATATTTATTCTATCTACTCATGTTCTACACTTTCAGAATTTGGGCGTTTGTTAGTTTCTATACAGAGACAAAACAAACGGATTCATTTTCACAAATCATTTTGTTTTCCAAGAGCTAAAAGTTTAGCTTTTTCAGATGGTTGTTTTCCAACGGACAATTCTGAAACGACAGACAAATTTTGAAACTCAGAAACTGCAAAAGAATTTTCTCGCGGAATCGAACCCGCGTGAGTGGGTTCGATTGCTTTTGCTTTGTTAAGCCCGTTGTTTCTGGTTCTCATAAACAACGGGCTGTTTTGTTTAGAATACAACTAACATTACATTTTAAGGGTTACGATACAGACGTTCGAAACAAGGGTCGTGCCCTATCCGGAGATCAAAAAAAGAGGATAGCCATCGCCAGGGCTTTGGTCAGAGACCCCAAAATATTACTTCTAGATGAAGCCACTTCCGCTTTGGATACTGAAAGTGAAAAGGTAATTTCATTTTGAACTATAACAACACTTTTAAATTTAGAAAGTACAAAAAGCATTGAACGATGCGAGCACAGGAAGGACTTCTATATCAATCGCTCATAGATTGAGTACTATTAGAAATGCTGATAGGTAAATTGGATTTAAAAAATGGAAAAAAGTATTTTTCAGAATTTCTTTCATTGAAAATGGAGGAGTTGTGGAGTATGGAACTCACGACGAATTAATTGAAGCTGACGGAAAATACGCGAGACTTGTGGAGGCACAAGCGTTAGTGACCGAATGACATTGATTGTAATGTATATAACTGCTTTATTAAGGATAAGGATTTAAATCAACGTTTTTTAAACAAAGAAGTGCTTGCAAACTATAAAACTATCAATAGATTTTAAAAAAATTGTTTTTTTTAAACACTTCCAAGAGAAAATTATAAATAATTTTGTGGCTTTGTATTTTAAAACTCTCCCCAGAGAGTTTTTCTACAGTTTTTTAGCTATGTATTTTAAAATGTTAAAAAAAACAAATAAAAATCCTTCCTTTTTTACTTGCCACTCATATTTTATAATTTGCAAATTATCTTCTTTGTTATGAATTAGGTCGATTAGAGAAAACTAATTTTAAAATGGTTATATTTTGTATAAGCCCAAACTCACATTTCTTAGGATAAATTTAATACTAAAACCCCAAATTTTTATAAAAATTGAATTACATTACATTTTTTGGGATTTATCCATTCAATGAATATGTTGTCTTGGAAGTTTTTGCTAATTTTATGAATCTTTCAGTTAATGACAAACTTGAACAAACTTTTCTGTGGTCTCGATTTTCAGATGAAGTTTTGTTACTCTAAAAAAATCTAGACAGTATTTCCAAAGTTTATTTCAAAAACCGGCGAATCAACCAAAACGGGGGAGGGCGACGGGCTCGGTGCGACCGAAGCGAGGGAGCTCCTTGCGTCCAAAGCGAAGGAGTTCAGAATTGCGGCCAAAACGGGGCAGCTCAACGGTTTCACGTCTGAAAAAATTATTTTGAAAAAAAAATGAAAATCTTACCCAAAACGGGGAAGTTCAGCTTTGCGTCCAAAGCGAGGCAGCTCAGAGCGACGACCGAAGCGAGGGAGTTCAGCGTTGCGTCCGAAGCGAAGAAGCTCAACGGTTTTGCGTCTGAAAAGTAATTATCAAAAAAGAAAGAAAGAAGTGTCTCACCCGAAGCCGGGAAGGTTAGCGATGGCAGGCATGGTGGTGCTTTAGTTCAACTCGAGACGCTTTCCTTTTATAGTGATTTTTTGGCATCGCGTGACCTACGCGAACAGTTTTTCTTTTTACTTTGGAATTGTGTGACCGGCGTAACTGGTTATTAGACCATTGGGCGGACTGTTTTTTTCCGGCGAACTTCGATCACTTAATTTCCGGTAATCAGATAATTTCCGCATCGAAAACTGACCTTTGCTTCCGACAGAAGAAGGCGGAACCTATTGAGACCAATCCTGACAAATACCCAGCCAATTTGAAAGAAAGAAGAAGAAAGTCGTTACATTTCACAAGGTATAGGTTGTTTCGTTTACTTTAAGCAATAATGAAAAAACCGTTCCCCGAAACCAGTTTTAAAGTTCATATGCATAAAAATGCAAACTTCCAAAAAAATTGGGTGGTCTGCTTTCTGAGTATCCTATAAAAAGAGAACAATAAATCTATAAGTAAAAATTATTCTGTTTAGTTTTGAAACACTATTAAAAGAAAACAATAATTTGTATCTCTCTCTTCAGTTTTTTAACTTGAAAGACGAATGTGAAAATTAAAATAACCGTCTCATCAGGAAAATGATCATCTGAAGTTTCATAAGCTCCATACTTTTTACACTATTTTCGAAAATGAAAGTTAATTAAACGTTTTATATGTACATCGAAAAAAGCAAATAGGATTTACCGATTTGGATCTAAAGTTTGCTGCTTCAGCTGGGTTACGCACCCGGTTTTTGTGGAGACGGTCGGCATGATCATTCAAGATTTGAAAAAAAAAAGATTTTTGGTTTTTGAAAAGTAAATAGTCCTTTAATTCTTAGAAAACAATAAAGCGATCCAAAAAGGAAACTTTATCTTGTCTGTAAACTCTATTTTAAACTTTATTTTGCGTTTTCGATATTTTTTGTTGTTGGGGTCACTGTGTGAAATTTCAAAGTCCTTTATCAGCTACTCAGTGAAATTTCATTAGTGAAGTATTAAGAAAGACCGCCGGCCATTATTGCTTGTGTGCCCATTTGGAAGTTTTGGTTGCCGAGACACGTCGTTTGAACGAAGGTCAGCGGTCGAAGCGGAAATTAAGTGATCGATGCCAAAGGAAAAACTGTTCGCGTAGGTCACGCGATGCCAAAAATTTACTATAAAACGAAAGCGTCTAGAGTTGAACCAAAGCACCACCATGCCTGCCATCGCCAACCTTCCCCGCTTCGGGTAAGACACTTCTTTCTTTCTTGTTTGATAATTACTTTTCAGACGCGAAACCGTCGAGATGCCCCGCTTCGGACGCAACGCTGAACTCCCTCGCTTCGGCCGTCGCTCCGAGCTCCCCCGTTTTGGACGCAATGCCGAACTTCCTCGTTTTGGACGCAACCAGGAGCTCCCTCGCTTCGACCGCAATGCTGAGCTTCCCCGTTTTGGGTAAGACTTCAAGTATTTTTTACAAAATAATTTTTTAGACGTAAAACCGTTGAGCTGCCCCGTTTCGGACGCAATGCTGAACTCCCGCGCTTTGGACGCAAGGAGCTTCCTCGCTTCGGCCGCACTGAGCCCGTCGCCCTCCCCCGTTTTGGTTGATTCGCCGGTTTTTCATATGTACAAATAAACTTCAGATTTTCTAAATGTAGGACAAAAGAACTCATTGTTGAAAACGAAACTGAGGGGTTTTGCTTACATCAGAAGATGCCCTTTGAAAAAAGACGGTCGCTGTTCGTAATCCAATTCAACATTTTTCTTGATCAAATAATTTTTATTCCAAATGCACTCTAAGTTTACATTTGTTAAGTTTTATTTAAAAGTTTTTTTAAATTTAATTTGTATCTTAGAAAACATGAGTGGCAAGTAAACAAAGGAAAGATTTCGATTTTGTAAAATAAATTTTGGAACCAGGTAAAAAAATGTTTTAGAAATTGAAAACGAGATTTTTTTTAGATTTTAAAACAGATTTTGCGAAATGACGAACTGCGCGTCCTGTGTTTACAAAATTTGAATTTCAAGGCTTTCTCTGCATGTCTGTTATACGCTTAAGTATTCTAAATCAGGGTGTCTGTTGGGGAAGCTGTGACTGACTGGCACCCGTAGCGGATCGGCCGTGGCGCATCTGGGACTCAACAACCAGCCGAAAGCGGCGCTAGCAAAGTGTATGTAAAGTCTCTTACTGGTCCTTTATTGAGCAACATGGTTATTTAAGAAAAACTTTATTTTTCGTCTCTGTGTGAAATTTTTGAAACAATTCAAGAATCCTCCTCTAAAAGGGCGATTCTTTCAGAATTTGGCTCCTTGGGTCGACAACACATTTCTTCTGAACTTTAGATGACACTGGCTTATTTTTGTTACCTTACCAATATCTTCTGGCAATCGTTTGCCACGTGTTTCGGGCAAAAGGAAAACAGTTGCACTGGCTAAGGCAGCCAAAACAGAAATGAAGAGAACCGGGGTGTGCTGGCCGAAAACCGCTAGCCATGTGATGTAGGGAGTGAGGAAAGTGGCAAAATCACGTGCGAAGCCAACAATGCCTTGAATGATGTTTCTGACAGTAGTTGGAGAGCATTCCATGCAGAAGAGGGGTTGGCTAGAAATCAGCACAACCGAGGACCCCTTCCCCACCAAAGAGAAAAAAGTGGTTGAGAAGGGAGTCGAGAAAAAGGAGGCTGAAGCCAAAGAAACTGAAATGGCAGCAAGGGAAATGAACGAGACCGTCCGTCGATTCAAGTAGTACTGAAAGTTGTTTTTTTTTTTAAATTTCTTTGTTAAGTTAAAGGGGAAGGACCGCGTAAAAAGAATTTTTTTTGATTTTGTGATAAAAGCCTAGATATCAGTCCCAGGATTCCGAAAAAATACTTCTTTTACCCATTTAGGATGAAAATTAACCGATTTAGGAGCTCTTGAAATTTTAGGGAAATTGTAGTTTGAATTGCCGCCAAACTCTGCGTCTCCCCATTTTCCACACTCTCTCGCCCCCTTTAGCCGTGTTTCCGTGCGGCAAACGCGTAAAACGGCCGTGTAAACGCGCCCCTTTTGCAGTCCTAATCAATGGTAGGTTTCAGAACCGTGGAAAAGACATCTATTCAATGAAACAAGTGTAAACTGACTTTGAAAAAAAATCAATTTTATGAGGTCCTTTCCCTTTAAGTTCGGATTTTGAAGGATTGAAAACTTACAATCATCATGTTGGCAATAATTGTCCCTGGTAGCTCAACCAAACCAGATAGGAAGAAACCAGTCATTTTATCGCTGCTGAGTTCGTAGGAATGAAGTGAAAGGGCCCAGTAGGTAAAACTAGCAACAATACTGAAAAGAACGTAAAGTTTGTGTGTGTGTATGCATGTGTGTGTGCATTAATATTTTTACACATAGCTTGTTTTAACTGTTTCTATCCTAATAGACAGAGATTTCTATATTGCTATGTCCTCTGCCTCATTTTTTTGCCTGGCATGCTTCAATTAATAAAAAAATGCACGATAAGTAAATTTTTTGAATGTTTTGTTGTATTTTTTGTGTGACGATTTTTGAGACACAAACGCCACTCGATTTCTGTTTGATCTCGATCTTTCGACGCGAAGTTTCTTTCACCGTGAAGGTCGAGTCTTCAAAAACTTCGTCGGAGAGCGAAAACGGACTGTTGATTACGAGATCGAAAAGGTTTTTGGGTGTCGCACGAACGCGCCATACTTTGAACAAAAATATTGTCGCACGAAGGCACCATAAATCAAAATATTTTTAAATTGGGGTGAAAATACGTTTTGAAAATAGTACTACTTAAATAAAAAAATTGAAATTTATAACCTTAAAACTTCAAAACTGGAGTAAAAATTACCCGAAATGGGCAAATCGGTTTTCTTTTTGCCAAATTAATCTTAAAATTAATCTGCTTTTTTTAAAATTTTGGTCAAAAAAGTGGAAATTCGTAACGCGGATAAAATAAATTTTAGCTAAAATTGTTACTAAATGAAAAAAAAACTTACTAAATGAATACATTCACAAGAACAACACGTAGAAGAGAAGGACTTTTGCAAACATCGAAAATAGTTCGCTGGGGTCTTATAGACAACTAAAAACAATTCATTTTGTGTAGAAAAAAATTACCGTTTCGCTCATGTTTTGGCATTCTTTTAAGTCCACTTCTTGTCCATTGTATTGCGAAACATAGTCAATGTATTCCTTAATGTCCCGATTTTTCTTTTTTCCAATCAGCCAGTGCAAAGATTCCGGAATCTGATGGTAAAGTGGAATTGCCAAAAGTGTTGGAGCAGCCGCAATTGCCCACAAAATCCTCCAATTGTGGATGGAAAGGCGAAGAAATCCGACGAACATGTATCCTGCCAACCAGTAAACATTGAAAAAGATTGGGATAAAACTTCTAAATTGACTGGAAACAGATTCCACGGAAAGGGTGGAGGCCGCGCTGAAAAGACACTAAAAGAAGGCATTTTCTTTTTTATTGCTTTTCTTACCGCATCTGCGATTCCAGAAATGAAACGAGCTAGAAGGAAGAGAAAATAGGTTGGGGCACTTGCGGCGATGAAATTTGACACTACGGAAGCATAGATTGAAATGAGGAATGGGAGGCGACGGCCGTAGAGGTCAGAGAGTTGAAGAGCAATAGGACCCACGAGCATGCTACCTTAAAATACAGGCTGATATATAGCTTTAAGGTAATGACTATTGACAATCTTAGGTATTTGTGAAAAAATTATAGTAATGACTCTTGATATGCTAAGGTAATTGTTAAATTGTTAAGGTGAAGTCTCTTGATATGCTAAGGCAGTTGTTAAAGAGATAAGGTAATGACTCTTGATATGCTAAGGTAAATTTTTAATGGCTAAAGCAGAGATTATTGTTATGTTAAAACAATTGCTAAAGAAATAAGGTAATAACTCTTGGTGTAGTAAGGTAATTGTTAAAGGGCTAAGATAATTGTTCTTGATATGCAAAGGTAGTTGTCAAAAAGTTAAGGTAACGATTTTTGAAATGCTAAGTTTTTTTTGTTTATGGGCTAAGGTATTGGATTCTGCTATGCTAAGGTAATTGTTTAAGGGCTAAGGAAATGGATCTTGGTAAGTTAATGTAAGGAACTAAGATAATAAGTTAAGGAAGTGGCTTTTGCTATGCGAAGGTAATAGTCAAAAATTAAGGAGATAACTTTTGATGATCTTGTATTTGTTAAATAATTAAAGTAGTCTTCTAAAACGTAATCTCTAACTGGTACCTTGAAATATAGGTTTAATAGTTTTTTTTTAATAAAAATAGTACTAAAAGTTAGCGGGGGATATTCATAAAACTTCCATTTTTTGTTTTTCAAAGAAAGTAGCAAATAATTTTTTTTAAAATTATTTATGGCACTACTTACCTAAAAGATACACCGATGAAGCGTGGTCGACTTCTCTTTTCCATTCGCAAACCAATCCAAAATCCTCAGCAAAACTGAAGAAATTCTCCATTTTCGTCTTGTTCAATGTCACGTTCTAAGTTGGAAATACTTCTAAAATAGTGTAAAAACCGAAGAACAGTCGACATTATCCGCATCGGCAACTAGTGGAATAATCATTATATTTACACAACATAAAAAGTAGACCATGTTTGCGATTGCACATGTTAAAACCTAGAAAAATGCTTTTTCAACAACAACAAAAACTTTCCTGAAAACGGCCGTATTTGCCAAAAGCGTCGATAACCAAATTGGGGTCCAAGTTTGAATAGGATTGAAGATCATCTGATTCAATGAATTGGTGAATCACTCGCTCTCTCTCTCTCTCTCTCTCTCTCTCTTATGTCACACTCACATTAACACACAACACACAATTTCAAATGTCAACTAACCCGAATGCATGATATGTTGACAAAACAAGAGAGAAACCAACAGCCGTCGTTTTCAGTAAAAGCGTCTATCGATTTGTTCTTTGATTGCAACCCTGTCCTTGGGAAGTTCAGGTTGTGGCATCGTTCCGCCCAGGGTTGCTTACAAAAAAATGTAGTTGATTCTTCTCAATGTTTCTTGATATTTCCCTTCAATATCGATTCACTAAACAACTAAAATTTGCTTTGTCAATTCGTCCCTTTCAATAATAATTTACTAAACCACTAAATTTTGGTTTTTTCGAAAGGTGCGCTACCCAGCGGGTGCGCTCTCTGACTAACTAGGCATTTCTAGCCCAAATAATAACATTTTTGTGAAATACATTTTGATCTTTATTTAAAACATCTAGCCTGACTTTCTCTTTAAGGTTTACACAAAATTTCCATGAAAAAATTCATTCCATCAATTAAAATCCCAAGTTTGCACCAAAATCCTAAAAGACGTTTAACAATCAGTTCACTCAGAATTCAAATTTTCGCTGTCAACGAAATCGACAAGGAACTGGCGCTTTTCTTTGTTCGCTTTACGCACGAGAACTTTTTCGGCCTCTTTTTTTGATTACCGACCGATCAAACACCGGCGGAAGTTTCACGCAGATGAACCATGACCTATCTAGAGGTTAAACTGCTAAATTTGCGCTGCCTGCAGATCACACGCTTTATAGAGGGAAGTTTGAAAAACAACCTAAAAAAATAATTGTACTTCCAACGTCCAGAAACTGGGATTGGCGAGGAGTAAACTTTTTTTAAAAACATTTTCAAAAACAAAAAAATACAATCGATTTTTCTTTTAGGATGATTCTTCTCCTTGCGATTTTGGGACTTTTAACTTTCTACCTTTTCAAATTTTACAGCCATGTGAGAAAACTCCCCCCTGGTAAGTAGTTTCCAATATTTGAAGGCATTTTCCATTCAGGACCATTTCCCTTGCCGTTCATCGGTAATTTCCATCAAATGACACAAGGAGTTCAAAGACATAAAGGAATTATTCCTTTTTTAAATGAATTGAAGAAGGTCAGAGTTATTTTTTATATTATTTTAATGTATTTATTTTAATTGGTAAAATTAAAATAACTAATTTTCTATTATTTAAAATTATTTATTTTAATTGGTAAAATTCAAACTGAGAAAGCGAAAAAAAAGAAAAAAAATGCAAATTTTTTTTAAAAATTTTATTAACTGGTTTAACATAATTTTGTTTGCAAATTATTATGTTGCGTGAAACCTGATGAATGATTACAATTAAATTCTCAGCCAATATAAACAGATGACTTTAATCATACAACATTTTAGAAAATGTGTTTTCGAATTTTTGACTTCCCGTAACCAGACAGAAATTGATATAGAATTGAAATTTTTTTTAGAAATACGGCGACGTCGTAACATTTTTCATGGGACCATTTGAAGTAGTTCATATTTTTGATTATAATCTGGCTGTGCAAGCAATGGTAACGAATGGAACGAACTTCATTGATCGTAATATAATCGAATACTCAGAGGCTGTAAGACGTAAGAAAGGTGTTAAAATGCCGGAATCGGAAACATTACAGACGGCAGGGGTGTTACTTTCTCCAATGGGCAGCATTGGCACGAGCAAAGGAAGTTTGGTTTGAGCACATTGAAGAGATTCGGAATGGGAAGAAACATTAAGCAGGACAAGATCATGGAGGAATTCAATTTCAGGTATTGAGGTTATAAAAGTATAGGCGATTTTGAAAATGGGAAAATTTGAGTTTTTGCTTGAAAACATAATCAGTTTTGGTTAGTTTTGCTAGTGTAAATAATTGTGTTTTCTATTATTTATTTTACCAATTGTGTAAGTTTAGGTCTTCCAAACTCAAAAAGGAAATTGAAGCATGCGGAGGGTCAAAAACCATCGACCCTGGACATCTTGTCGAAAGAACCGTTGGGAACATAATCAATCGAATCATTTTGTCTGATGGATTCACTGAAGTAAACACACTACAAAATTAAATAAAAATCTATTTTAAGAGAAAGAGGAGCGGTTGTTTGTTCTCAAACAAAAAATCCCCTATGGCCCACAAATGCTGAGCGGTGGTTCCCTCGTATCAACCGTAGAAGTTGTGATTATCGGAGCAGAGTGACGTCCCCAAACCCCCAGGAACTCAGATTGCGCTCGAAGTTTATTGCTAAACTTATAACACAAAATAAGCATACCGCAGTTGGCGGTGACTCGGCAGATGATCAGCACGAAGGGTCGATGCAGGACAGCATGCTTCAGAAAGGCATCAGTCTTCCTCAGAACATCAGTAGAGCAGTTCTGAAATAGAAGCATGAGCAACGGAACAACGGAACATTTTCCCTAAGGGTCATTTGCCATAAGTCAGAAGAGTAGGACCTGTGAGATTGGAGATCTCACGGGTTAAAGCAGATTTACACAATTTAAGTAGCCAAAAGTGACGAGAATTACCAGTAAACACTAACTTTAAAACTCAGCAGGAAAACCATAAACAATTCAACAAAGAACCGTTTAGCGTCAGCGCAGAGCCTTGACTGGGGCGTTTGAATTGCGTCAGTGCGGGGACGCCGGGTATACGGAAGCACTAGCAACGGAGCGCGCTTAATAATGGGACCTTTAATCAGTAGTTCTGGCTGAGTTTTCTTTAACGCAAATATAACCAGATTCTGGTTATAATTCGACGTTCCTCACGAAAACGGGCGCATAAGTTTAGAATAAAAAGAGAGAGAAAGAAAGAGAGAGAGAGAGAAAGAGACAGACAGAATTTTGTTGTTCTTTCCAGTGAGGAGACATTGGCCGTCACAATAGCAGATTTGTGGATTGGGGGACAGCACACCACAGCTGGCACACTCTGTTGGGCTTTGACATATATCCTTCTCCATCCCGAGGTGTGCTTTTTTTTAAACCTGATTGTAATGTGATATGAGAAAATTTCTGTAAAAAAGATATTTGTCTTTTTTAAGCGATAAATTTCATAGCTGAAAGTGAAACGTATTTAAGTTGACTTTTAGTTGTTTGAATAAAAAAATAATTTAACCTACATCCAGGTTTTGAAAAAACTGCGCCAGGAACTGGACTCCGTGACACAGTCTCAGACAACTCTCAGACAAACAAAACACTCCATATTTGAACGCCACAATTCAGGTTTTAATCATTTTTATATTCTAACTTTTTTACAGGAAGTGCTTCGATTATCAGCCATCGTACCCATGAATATTTTCCGTGTTGCTAAAGAAGACACAAAAATTGGAGAACATTTTGTACCAAAAGGAACGGCCGTCTCTGCACAACTGCCCGTCATCATGTCGGATCCGAAAGTATTCCCTGATGCGAACGAGGTTTTTATTCTTTTTTTAATCACAAAAAATAAGTTTAGTTCAAACCTGAGCGTTTCCTGGGAAAGGATCTGGAACAATATGTGGTTCCATTTGGGCTTGGAAAGAGAGCTTGTCTGGGTGAAGCTGCCGCTCGAACGGAGATATATCTGGTAACGCCGCTTTTTAACAATCTTAGTCTACTCGAACAGCTTTGCGACAACCTTAGGCCGCTTGCAACGCTTTCTGACAATTTTCAAATTTTACTTAAACATCCTTAAACCGCTTGAACCACTTTGTGGCAACCTTTGCCAGCTTAAACCGCTTTATTTCATCCTTGGGCCGCTTGAACCGCTTCCAAACAACCTTAGGCCGCTTAAAACTATTGTTAACACCCTTACTCCGCTGGAACTGCTTTATGATAACCTGAGGCCGCTTTCACCGCGTTGCGGCAATCTTGGGTGACATTAACCGCTTGCTGAAAATATTAGACCGCTTGATCTATATTCTCAAAACCCTTTACCGCATATTCCGTGTTTTGGAAAACATAGGCCTATTGCATTTTTGAAAAACATGACATACTTTTGAAAACTTGATTTCAGATTTTGGGAAACCTCTTCCTCTCTTATGATCTCCAAGTTAACGAGGACAATCTGCCCCAGATGGGCGCAATCAACGAATCAGGAGACATCCGCTTGCCACATTCTTTTACTGTCACTGTTTCAATTAGAACTTAGTCTGTCAAGAAATTGTTTTTCAAGTTTGAGTAAAGATTACCGTAGTGAAACCACCTGTCAATGAAATCGGTCTACATGATATTTGCCTTCGATCTCACTCAGTTTTGCCAAAAATGGTTTTCTAACAAGTAACTTTCACGGAAGCACATTATAAAAACTGAAGTCGTTACGGTTTCGGTTTTCTCGCGCTGGTCGCAAGCTTCTTCAGTTTTCCGCATGATAAATCGTTGGCAGAAGAAATGCCGCTAAACCATGACCGCTGTAATTACTAAAAAAAATTTCAGTCGATTCGGGCAGTCTGAAGAATGAGAAACCAAGTGATCTTACATTTAGGGCGGAATTAACAAATCTGACATAATTGGAAACGCCGTTGGAAATGCTATCTGATACCCTTGGGTCGCTTGTTCCTTTATCCCTTAACTATTAGTCTCGTAAACCGCTTTCTGACAATCTTCAACCGCTTGAGTCGTTTTTTAAACAACCGTAGGCCGCTTCAGCCACTTTTTGACAACCTCCAGCCGCTTAAACCGCAATCCAACAACTTTAGCCTATTAATGCGATTGAATTCATCCTTTGGCCGTTGAACCACTTTCAGTAAGAATCGAACAGGAGCCTCGGACATATGAAAAATGTTTCCCATTAAAAACACGGTTCCCCATTAAATAAAAGAGTGGTGGCCAAAAAAAACTGTGAAAGCATCTTTATTTCGGGGTCTCCATGTATTTTTACAACTTTTACTAATAGACATCTAAAAAATAAGAGCATTGGACTCAAAAATGCTCTTGAAAATGGCGATCTTTGGAATTTTTTGCATTTCTCGGTTGTATTTTACTGGGGAAATGACCAGCAGCAACACACTCTTTCTTATTGTTCACAAGATTGGTTTCAAGCTTGCGAAAGATAAATAACACAAGTTGAATTCGAACTTTGATCGTCAGATTTGCAAGCGTGAACACAACCACTTTACCAAGAAAACCAGAAAACCCCTTTGTGTTTTATTGTTTATATACTTATAACGTAGCCGAATGTTCTAAACTGTTCTCACGAGAACAACTGTTACTTAAACCGCATACTTGCAACATTTTTTTCATTGATAATTTTAATGGTTTTTGTTCTTTGTCTCACAATCTTTTGAAATGATAGCCGCCGATCGCCGGAGAACAGTTTATCATCAAGTGCGATCAAGGTCTGCGTAAAACTTCCGCCGGTGTTTGATTGGTCGGCGAGACAATTGGAAGAAAATGTGTGCGAAAAGCGAGAAAAGATAACCTGCGTAAAGCGAACAAAGTTCCTTGTCAATTTCGTTGACAGCGCAAACTTTTTCGAGGGATCTGATTGTTCAACTTCGCTTCGGATTTCAGTCCAAGTTGGATTTTGCCCAAAAATTGTCAAAACTTATTAAATGGACCTTTTCGACATTCTGAAAGGGTAGGGGCCCTTATGTACGAAAGCGAACATCATGGGCAACGGGCAAAAATGGGGTACCGGTACCGGTTGGAAAACTCTCAATGATCCATAGATTTGACAATTGTTTTTTTTTTTTGCGATTTTATAATTTTAAAAAAAACTTACGCCAAAAGATGAAAAATTACTGAAAAAATTGCTGAAAATGTGTACCACAAAAATATCTTAAGTTTCCAATTAAAGAAAATTTATTTTTCAGAACTGAACGCAAAAAGTGTCTTAAGAGTGTTTTGGTTGTTGAACTTGTCTTAGAATTTAGGCACAATCTTAGGGTGTGACTCCATGTCATGGATTTTGCCCAAATTTATCAAAACTCATTAATACAATTTTCATGACGCTGTTGGGCCTATTTTGGTTATGGTAAATTCCCTAAAGTAACGTAAAACTTTAAAAATGCAAATATGGAGAGCGGGTTGAAAAAAAACCTCAATGAGCTGAAAAATATTGACCAACACAACGTAAATGCAATTTATACCGTAGAAATTGAGTGTTTTTTTCTAAAACTTCTAAAAGTCTATTTTTTTCAAAGGATTTTAAAGTCGCGTAAACATTAAATTGATTTGTTGTGTGTAGCTACAAAATTGTTGCCAACGACTTGATCTGTTTTTTCTTTTTTTTCCCAAATTGCCTTACCATTTTAAAACATCCATTTGACCTAAAAATTCTATCCCAACCTTCTGGGGCCCATATGGGGATTTTTTGACCTGGTTCATTCAAACATAAGTCAAACATCAAACATAAGGCAAACATGGATTACTTTAGGATCAACCTGGGTATTCGAAAATTCAAGAAAGATGTTCAACAATTTATTTTGGTTATAAAATTGTATTTTAATGGTAGTTTCGGAGTTTTTAAACGAATGTTTATCGAATTTTGATGTTTGAGGTTTTTTTAAAATTATTATTTTGAATGTCGGAGAATGTATATATCGTTCATTAATTTTCTGATCATCCCTAGTTGGTTCCAAACGGTTTCAAACGGAACGAACAAAAGTTACTCCGAGCGAGGTCATCGTACCGTGAAAGTTAAAAAGTTCAGGTGATTGATTTCCGCTTGAGAATGTGATCGCTCTGGTCAAGCAACCTCTGGAAAAACTATAAAAGCAAGGCGTCGAGAGTCATACCAAAGCACCATAATGCCTGCCATCGCCAACCTCCCCCGCTTCGGGTAAAACACTTATTTGCGTGTTTTTCAAAATATACTTTTCAGACGCGAAACCGTCGAGATGCCCCGCTTCGGACGCAACGCTGAACTCCCTCGCTTTGGTCGTCGTTCCGAGCTCCCTCGCTTCGGTCGCAACGCTGAACTCCCCCGCTTTGGGTAAAATTTTAAGTTTGTTTTACAAAATATTTTTTTCAGACGTGAAACCGTTGAGCTGCCCCGTTTCGGACGCAATGCTGAACTCCCTCGCTTTGGACGCAAGGAGCTCCCTCGCTTCGGCCGCACCGAGCCCGTCGCCCTTCCCCGTTTTGGTTGATTCGTCGTTGCTTTGTGCAAACTAATAAACATTTAAATTCTGAGTTTCTTAATGTGAACGAAAAAAAAAAACGAAACTGAAGTTTCATGAAAAAGATTACACAACTTTCGGTAATGTCAAAAACGGCAACGCTCAGGCTTAGTCAAAGTTTAAAAAAGTTAGGTTCGATAGGTAACCAAAACTCTATTTTATCTGTTATGAAAACTTATCCAAAATAAATTTAAAAAATGCTTATTTTTGTTTCTTGATAATTTGTGCTTTAATATCAAAATTTGACAAACCCCATAAAAAATCGTCAAACATTGGGATCACAAAACATGAAAAGTAAAACAATTAAATACTAATACCAGTTTACTTATTGTAAAACAAGTTTTTTTAATAATACACTCACTTTTTAAAAAAATTTCTTTTTTCATTTAAAATGTTTTTTGTGATGGGCGACTTTTTAACTTGAGCTTTCACAACTTGTAAACAAGCGTACATTCACTGAGTTCCAAAGCACTCACAAAATTGAAGGATGAATATAAAGAAACAGGTTAATTGGCTCGCCTTTCAAGATTCAAAACAAAACATGAATAACGAAAATTTTGCTTAATTTTGTGAAGTTTTTCTGACAACCTAGGGGTTACAGAGATTTTTTCTGTAAACTCAAAATGAATAAACTTGTCAGTGTACTATTTGAATTTATTTGCAGGTCACGGAAGGTCCGTATCTTTACGGTTCAAGTCTTACATTCTCTACAATTCATCACCCGTAGAACCACCAGAAAAGGCAAATGATAAGCGTCAAATGACTGTGTAAAGCGAGCAAAGGCTTCCGCGGCATTCGCAAATGTGCGGGAAATCAGAAAACGAAACAATTTTTCGTTTTTATCGCGTGCTTCCGTAAAGGCCAGGCGCACAACCGCTAAACCATGACCGTTGATGTTATCAAAATTTTCCGTCGAGTCAGGCAGTCTGAAGAATTGGAAACCAAGTGATCTTACAGAGTGGATGCAATTAACAAATCTGACCAAACTCTACGTCCGGTTGCAATAGTTTTTTTTTTACGAAAAAGCAACAAACTCCAGGGGCCATTATGTAAATCAGAAAATTGCACCGCTTGCTGACAACCTTAGGCCGTTGAAAACGCTATCTCATACTCTTTGGTCGTTTTATCCTATATCTCTGAACCTTGAGCCGTTTAAAATGCTGCCTGACAATCCTCAACCGCTAGAACCGTTGTGAAACATTAATTGGCCGCTTGAGCCATGTTATAATAATCTTTGGCTGCTTGAACCGCTTTATCACAACCTTGGGTCGCTTGATCACACTCTAGACACGCTCGAACTTTCGACGTAATCGCCGTCCGATCTCAGAAGAACAGTTATACATCTAGATCAATCACGCTCTGCGTTAAACTTTCGCTGGTGTTTGATTGGTCGGCGAGATAATTAGAAGAAAATGTGTGCGAAAAGCAAGAAAAGATAACTTGCGTAAAGCGAACAAAGTTCCTTGTCAATTTCGTTGACAGCTCAACAACTTTTGAGTGAACTGATTGTTGAACTTCTCTAAGGTCTATGTTGGATTTTGCCAAAAAACTGTCAAAATTTATTCAATGGACATTCTTGACATTCTGAAACTTTGGGCCAATATTGTGATTTAATACGGGTTACGGTAGCGGACCTAAACATTATGCGCAACGGGCAAAATGGGGTTTGGGTTGGAAAGTTTTCAAATAGCTGACATAAAAACAATAATTTTGTAACCAAATTTATTTTATTTAAAAAAAATCGCGCATTTCGATGTTTCAATAAATACGTTTTTTAAATCGGATTTTTTAAAAATCGTCCACGTTCTGTATGCTTTCAACAATATCCAACAAATTGAAAATGGTTTTTTACGATTGCGATCATTAAAAGAGCAAGTCAAAAGTTCTAAATGCAAATATGGGGGTGCTGGTTAAAACAATCGTGACCAACACAGCATTAATGCAATTTATTTGACAAAATACTATTCTATATAGGTAATTAGAATATTTTGCACCCGGGTTACGGTGTCAAAAGTCAAACATGGATTACTTTATGAACAATCTGGGTACTCCAAAATTAAAAATTTGTGTCGCAATCGATTCAAAAAAGATACTTAACAATTTATTTTGTTTTGATTTTATATAATCAAAACTAAATTGAGGTTTTCTGACAAAATGATAATAGTACTTTAATGGTTTTCAATTTTTCAATGCTTTAAAGCTTATCTGGACCGCTTTAAAACTTATCTGGACCCAAACCTTTTATCGAATTTTGATGTTTGAGGTTTTTTTGAAATTTTTATTTTGAAAGTTTGAGATTCTAATATGTTCTCGTTCATGTAATTTCTGATCATCCGTTAGTTGGGTTCAAACGGTTTGGAACGAACGAAAGTTACTACGACGAGGTCATCGTAACGCGAAAGATAAAAAGTTCAGGTGATTGATTTCCGCTTGAGAATGTGATCGCTCTGGTCAAGCAACCTCTGGAAAAACTATAAAAGCAAGGCGTCGAGAGTCATACCAAAGCACCATAATGCCTGCCATCGCCAACCTCCCCCGCTTCGGGTAAAACACTTATCTGCGTGTTTTTCAAAATATACTTTTCAGACGCGAAACCGTCGAGATGCCCCGCTTCGGACGCAACGCTGAACTCCCTCGCTTTGGTCGTCGTTCCGAGCTGCCCCGCTTCGGACGCAACGCTGAACTCCCCCGCTTTGGGTAAGATTTTAAGTTTTTTTTACAAAGTATTTTTTTCCGACGTGAAACCGTTGAGCTGCCCCGTTTTGGCCGCAATGCTGAACTCCCTCGCTTTGGACGCAAGGAGCTCCCTCGCTTCGGCCGCACCGAGCCCGTCGCCCTCCCCCGTTTTGGTTGATTTGTCTTTACTTTGTGCAAACTAATAAACATTTGAATTCTGAGCTTCTTATGTGAACTTAGTCAAATGAAAAAAAAACGAAACTGAAGTTTCATTAGAAACTTTATATAATTTTCTGTCAGGTCAAAAACGGCAACGCCCACAGAAGGCTTAGTCAAAGTTTAAAAAAGTTTGGTTCGAGAGGTCGTTTTCTGAAAGGCTCGAGCTGATCCGAGACCTCTTCTGCAAGAAACTCCTCTGCTAATATTTCATTATGTGATCAAAAATTAACCAAAAAATTGAAAAATTCACTTTTTTCGAACAAATTCAACATTTTGAATGTTTTAAACGCAACTACAGTAAATGGCTGTTTTTGATCTTCCTAAAGGTATAGACTTTTCCATGACCGACGACCAAATTTAAATAGTGTACTGATACATTTATTCATTTGTAGTTCCGAGAAAAAAATCTAGGAAAACCCTTCTTTTTGCGAGAAATTCTGTTCATCGAATTTATGTAAATATCAATAATTGACCTAACCCCATAGAAGTCGTCAAAAATTGGGATACCAAAATATGAAAAGTAAGACACTGAAATGCTAAAATCGATTCACTTAGTGTGAAACAAATGTTAAAAAACAAACACAACAAACTGTTTTTTCATTTTTGGTGATTTTTGGGTGACTTTTTAACTTGAACTTTTACAAGTATCACAGTACATGTTCTGATTTCCAAAGCACTCGCAAAATTCAACAACGATTTGAATAAAACAGGTAATTTGGCTCGCCTTTCAATATTCGAAACAAAACATGTAAAAAATTAGAGATGGGGTGTACAGAGATTTCCTTCTCAAAATTACAAAGGAATCTTGTCAGTATACTATTTGTATTCGTTTACCGGTCACCGGAAATCCGTAGTTTCACAGTTCAGGTCTTACTTACTTCATCCTACAATTCACCCCCCGTAGAACCACCGGAAGAAGCAAATGATAAGCGTCCAATGGCTGTGTAAAGCGAGTGAAGTCTTCCGCAACGTTTGGCAACGTGCCGTTTGCGTGATCATTCTGGCCAGATCAGAAACCGAAACGATTTCCGTTTTTATCGCCTGACCTTCCGTGAAGGTCAGACGCTCCAAAGAATTATGCCAGTGTGACTAGAATGAGACTCTTTACCAATTTCAAAGCAACAGTTTGATTAGTGATTTTTTTAAAAATTTTAAACTTAGTTCAGATTTATGGCAGACTATGCTCTAATCGAAACAGTGACAGTGAAAGAATGGGGCAGGCGGAGGTCTCCAGCTTCGTTGATTGCGCCCATTTGGGGCAGATTCTTCTTATTGGCTTGAAGGTCATATGAAAGCAAGAGGTTTCCCAAAATCTGAAATGGAGTTTGTATAGGTATTTCGAGCATGTAGAAAACCGATCTTAAAGGGAAAGGAGCGCGTAATAATACTTTTTCTAATTTTGTGATAAAGGCCTAGATCTCATTCCCAGGAATCCAAAAAAAACCTCTATTACCTATTCTGGATAAAAATTAACCGATTTAGGAGCGCTTGAAATTTTGGGAAAATTATCATTTGAATAGCCGCCAACTCTGCGTCTCCCCATTTTCCACACTCTCTCGCCCACTCTGGCCGTGTTTTCGTGCGGCAAAAGCGTAAAACGGCCGTGGAAACGCGCACCTTTTGCAGTCAAAAACATATAAAAAGGGTATGTTTCGGAATCGTGGAAACAATATCTATTCGATGAAATAATTGTTAAGAGACTTTGAAAATTCAATTTTACAAGGCCCTTCTCCTTTAATGAGTGAGGTGGCCTAATTTATAGCTTTTAGGAACTTTTCGATTCATTTTGATCCAAAATGAATAAAAGAGGTATTTTTTTCCGAATTCTTGGAATAAGATCGACACTTTTATCACATAAACAGAAAAATTATTTTTACGCGGTCTTTTCCCTTTAAGCGGCCTAAATGATTTGAAAATGGTCTGAGGTTGTCAGAAAACCAATCAAGCGGCCTAACGTTGCCAGAAATCAGTTTAAAGCGAACAATATGTAATTGTTAAAAAGCGGCCTCACCAGATATAGCTCCAATCGAGCCGCAGCTTCTCCCAGACAAGCTCTCTTTCCCAACCCAAATGGAACAACATATTGTTCTAGATCTTTTTCCAGGAATCGTTCTGGTTTGAACTAAATTTTCTGGTAATTCGAAAAGTAAATACAAAAACCTCATTTGCCTCGGAGAAGTATTTCGGGTTGGACATGATGACTGACGGCTGGGCAGTAATGGCCGTTCCTTTTGGCACAATGAAATTTCCTATTTTTGTGTCTTCTTTGGTCAGACGGAAGAGATTCATAGGAGAGATGGCTGATAATCGAAGAACTTCCTGAAAAAAATTGGAAATTAGAAAAAAAAATTAGTCAAACCAGAATTGTTGAGTTTAGGTATGGGGTGCTTTGTTTGTCGGAGAGTTGCAGCTGTCGGTTGCGCTTTGTCACGGAGTCCAGTTCCAGGCGCAGTTTTTCCAGAACCTAGATAAACATGTATTTAATTTATTTTAACAACAAAAAAATTTTATCATTATTTTTTTTTGAAATCCTGACGTATCAGGATTTCAATTTTTCTTTTTTTTTCTTTTTTTTCAAATCCTGACATATCAGGATTTCCTTTTTTTGTAATTTTATTTTTTCAAATCCTGACATATCAGGATTTCAATTTTTATTATTTTATTTTTTGAAATCCTGACATATCAGTATTTCAATTTTTATTATTTTATTTTTTGAAATCTTGACATATCAGGATTTCATTTTTTGAAACTTTTTTTGAAATGTTTTTTTTAATATTGGGGGTCATGGTAGTTTAACAAATTTAAAAAAAAACTGATTCAGAATCTCAAATTTCAAGATAAGGTGACAAAAAAATTGCCTAAAATTCATTTGATTTGAACAAAAAAAAGCTATATTTAGTGGAATTCGCACTTTCAGTTGAAATGTTTTATTACTATTGTCACTTTCAAAATTTGATTTTTCAGTATTTCTTTTGAGCGCTTTAATGAGCCTTATTAATTTTATTTTGAACCTTATTAATTTTATTGAAATTTCTTTTCTTTTCAAAAAAAAACTTTTAAAAACTTGATGTTATTTGTAAAGATATTAGAAAAAAATCTTTTTTTTGGCATCGCTAGCACATACATGGGGATGAAGTAGGATATATCCCAGTGCCCATGATATCGTGCCAGCTGTAGTATGTTGTCCTCCAACCCACAAATCCACCATAGTCGAGGCCAAAGTCTCCTCAATGAAAAGACAAACCTTTCCTTTCTCTTCCTCAAAACTTACTCAAATCTGTCCTCATCTCCTTTATTTTTATTCATTTGAATCAGATAAGCGTCAACAAAATCCTCTCCTTCTTCGCTTGGTTGATGCTCCCCCATTTCGATTGCCTTCTTTCTAAATTTCATTTTCAGTAAATTTATCTCTTCAAAAATTTGGCCCACCTCTCCGCAATCTGATCCCTCATGTACTGAATCAACATCTCCATGGGCTCTTTCACTTTTCCTATACGTCGCTGGAAATACGGCAGCCATGAGTACCAGCGAGTGGCTCCAGCCGGCAGAAAATCAAAGAAATCACCGTCCTCAAACCCGTCGTCAATTTGCTTTTTGAGGGCGAAAAATTGTTCCTCTTTCTCCTGAAAAAAGTTTTTGTTGTAGACCAATTAGATATTTTACTTCAGTAAATCCATTGGACAAAATGATTCGATTGATGATGTTGCCAACGGTTCTTTCGACGAGATAAGCAGGGTCGATGGTTTTGGTCCCTCCGCATGCTTCAAGTTCTTTGTTGAGTTTGGAAGACCTAAACTTACAGAATTGCAAAAAAAAACATCAAACATTTTTTTAGAATAAAACATACAACGTGCTAATTCGGAAAGAGGGGCTATACACTAGTAGTTTAAGGGACCGCTTTCAAAATCTGCTTAGGGGCCTTGGTTTTCGAGTTATCGTTTTTTTCTGTGGCTACTGTCTCCTGCGGGATAGTCCTGGATGCTTTGCCAGTTTGGTTCGGTAGTGTGGTGGAAGCGTCTTAATTCTCTTTTAAAAAAACTACTTTACTTTTTTTTTACTTTTTTGAAATTTAAAACAAAATTTTGAGAAAACGTTGGCATGCGAATTGACAAAAATATAAAAAGCAAAAAGAAAAACATCGGCGGGATTCGAACCACAATCCTGCAAAACGATAGTTGGACACGATTCCACCACACCACCGAACCACACTTTTAGTCTGGCAACGGAAAAAATGGGAAGAATTGAAACAAACCTCAATTTTTAATGAAAAAAACCTAACATTTTAATGATATTTTGTGTTTATTGAATACGTTTGTTCCCCTTTCACTGAATCGGGAAAAAATTTTTTTTCGAAAAATCAAACTGATAAAGAGTTTCTTGTTTCAAACTGTTTCGGCAATCATTCAAATTGATTTTTTTTTTGGCTTTTATATAAAAAAATCTTTATGAAAAATACCTTCGCTATTATTTTATAAAATGGTTTCCATATAGAAAAATCAAACTTTTTTCACAACTTTTGAAGTGTCTATTTAAAAAAAAATCAAAAAAATTGGGTCATTTTAATACTTGAATTTTTAATACTAGATTTCCTAAATCTAAAAACTTCAAAAAAATTTCTTTTTTTTCACGAAATAGCATCTGAATTCAGACCTTAAAAAATTCATTACATACCTGAGATTGAATTCTTCCATGATCTTGTCCTGCATGATGTTTCTCCCCATGCCAAATCTCTTCAACGTACTCAATGCAAACTTCCTTTGCTCATGCCAATGTCGCCCATTTGAGAAAATTATCCCCCTTCCGCCTGAAATACATTCCATCATTATTTTTCCTTTTTCTAGATATTCTTACCTCTTTGTTCATCTATGTATTCAATTTGATTCCTGTCCATAAAATTCACCCCATTAGTTACCATTGCTTCAACAGACAGATGGTAGTCAAAAATTTGAATTGTCTCAAACGGCCCCATGAAAAATGTCACAATGTCGCCGTGTTTCTAAAAAAGTTTTTATGTGAATGCGTGTTCAATTACAAAAAACAATTTCCTAAGAGTTCAGCTCATCATCGATTTTTACTGGGATGCGGTAAGTCAAAACTTCCTTACATACAATCACAAATATCAAATTTATTCGTATCTTTTTAAAAATGTGAAAATTTACTTTCTTTAGATTTACCGCAACGCTTTAAATTCTAAAATCAAAAATCGAAAACTTTTAAAAATATTACACATTTTAAAAAAACCAATTAACTGTTTAAAAAAATGTTGTCTAAATTCATATCGCTAAAGATCATGTTTGTTAAATTATTTTAAAAAAAAAAACGAAAAAGCAAAATTCGTTGATTATTAGGATTTCTCTTTTAAGTCCAATTTTTATTTTATCCTTTTTTTAAATTTCATAGAAACACAGACACTTTGTTTAGTATAAAAAATATTCAAAGTTGAGCAAAATTTTACTTTCAAAATGATTTTTAATTTTAAAAAAGCCGTTTCGTATAATTTATTGAAATTTTTTTTTCTGTTTCATATAATGAAAAAAAGGAGGATCAGTGAAATTCGGCAGAATAAAGTTTTTTACAAAACTTTGAATTGTTATCTTTCCAAAACAAATCATACCTTTCTCAATTCGTGCATATACGGTATAAATCCTCCGTATTTCTTAACTCCCCGTGTCAATTGATGGAAATTCCCAATGATCGGTAGGGGAAATGGTCCTAAACGGTAAATCTGTTGTAAATTAATCACAAAATGACTTACCAGGTGGAAGCGTCCTCACATGGCTGTAGAACTTAAACAGATAAAAGGTCAACACTCCCAAAATTACCAAGAGGATAATCATCTAAAACAATTTTTAGCGTTTATAAAATGCAGTTTTTTAAATGTAAAAATAACATTGAAAATTGGATTATAGCATTTGTTCAATCGGTCGGAAGCGTTCTAACACTTTGAATGTCTCACGCGACCGGTTTTCATGGAGGCGGTCGAAGTTTTCTCAGATTATACAAAAAGGTTTTGAATTTTTTTCATGCTAAAGGTCAAACGTCTTAAAATATGTTTTTGGTTGTGCGCTCCCAAACATTGTTTATAAAATAAATTGAATGATATGGGTAAAAAATTGAAGTCAGTGAAACTAATAAATTTGTAAAACGACCATGAACTAGGATTTGCCCGAGAAAAAACATGTCAATTATTCTCCAATACTGTTTGGCCTGGCAACTAATGTTTAAAACATGTTAATTTACGGGGCGCACGCCTGCTGGAACGCGGAAATTTCGGGTAGACTACGTCTTTTTATGGGTCAGTGATTGATGAGGAAATTATCCGAGTGATCGAAGTTCGCCCGAAAGAAAAGTCAGCGTAATGGCAAAAAAACCAGCTTCGCAGGTTTGGTCACAACTGAAGATCGCGAATCAAAGCTCATAAAAAGATAGAAATTTTAAGATGCAAGGAACCTATTTCTTGAAACCTGGCAAATTTGTGGAGACAAAGAATGGGGTTGGTGCTGTCCAGTTTGAATTTTTAATCGGTTTCATTTTTAATTTTAAAAAAAAACACTACAACAGAAAGAAGACTACAGTTAGAACACAACACCAATACACCTGCCAGCGACAACTTTTCCGCTTTGGGTAAGACACTTTTTCGTTTTTTTTTAAATAGATACTATTACGACGCAAAGCCCACCCGTAGTACCACCAGAAAAAAGCAAATGATAAGCGTTTGAAACAAAAGACGACTGTGTAAAGCGAGCGAGAACTTCCGCGACGATCGGAAACTGCCAGATCAGAAAACGAAACGATTTTCCTTTTTCTCCGTGTTTCCGTGAAGGTCACCATCTCTAGTGTGACCAAATGAGATTGAAGGCGAGTGGCTTGTACTTCGTTGGCGGGTGGCTTCGCTATGGTAACCCTGTTGAAATTGATTCTACAATTTTTTGACATTGTAAGCTCTAATCGAAACAGTAACAGTGAAAGAATGGGGCCAACGGAGGAGATTTGTTGATTGCGCCCATTTGTGGAAGATTCTTTTTGTTAACTTGAAGGTCATATGAAAGAAAAAATTTCCCAAAATCATAAATGGAGTTTGTAAAGGCATTTCAGAAATTTAGGCAACTCGAATATTGAATATTTCGTTCAGATTTTTTGGTGACGATTTTTGAGACATAGACCCCTGTGATCTCGATTTCTTTCCCCATGAAGGTCAGGTGTTTAAAAACTCCGTAGGATGAGAGCGAAAATGGACTGTTGCTTACGAGATCGAAAAGGTTTTTGGGTATCGCACGAGCGCACCATACTTTTCAAAACAGAGTTTTCAGTTTCAAGTAAAAACACAACGAAGCAATAATATTTGCAACAATTTGGGGTAAAATGATTTTTTGAAAATGGATTAATTTAAAAACTTTAAATTTTTGGTTTATTACCAATATTACTCGAAAAATCGAAAACCTCGTTGAAAAATAATTCCTTCAAAAATTCCTTTCCTTAAAAAATCCTTAAAAACTTAAAAACTTTTTAAGTTTTGAATTTTTAAGGTTCGGGATTACTTTTTAATTTCATACTCAAACGAAATTTTAACAAGAACAGGTTCGCAGAATTTTGATTTAAATCAATGTTTTGCCGCAAAGTTTTACCCTGATGTCTGATGGTAGTGCAACATTTTTAATGCTTCTCAAATGCCGAAAATCCCAGACAGATTCACTTTTTCATATCTGAATTTTTTTGTTTGTAGATCGATTACCTAGAGTAACATAATCGATGCTGAGCTCTTATTTTCAGAAATTCGCAGAGAAAATTTTCAGGTTTCTTAATTTTAGCGAAGTTAATTTTTAAACATGAAAATGGCTCACCGAAAAAAAATGAAAAATAAATAAATGTCTTTTGAAAAGTCATACAACTATTAAGAGTTGATACAATTTATAAAACTAACTGTTTTTTTTGTTGTTGAAAAAATAGACTATTTTTTCGACAAGACCTAATTTCAGATAAGATTAAATACTTTGAATTTTCACTTGACTCATTTCTTTCTCTCTCTCTCTCTCTCTCTCTCTCTCTCTCTCTCTCTCTCTCTCTAATCACTCACACACTCACTCTCACGCTCACACACACACACACTCACTCACTCTCACACTTACATACTGATTCACTCTCTCTCGCACTCTCACACCCATTCATTATCTCACTCTTACACTCACTCTCACTGCCACTACTCCCTCACTCCCTCACGTCTTCACTCTTACACTTACACAATCATTCACTCTCTCTCTCTCTCTCTCTCTCTCTCTCTTTCTTTCTCTGTCTCTCTGTCTCTCTGTCTCGCACACACGCACACGCACACGCAAACACACGCACACACACACACACACACACACTCACGTTCATACACTATTTCAAATGTGAGCAAACCGGAATGCGTGAGATGTTGACAAAACCAAAGAAAAACAATAATCGTCGTTTTCAGTAAAGGAGTGTTATCGATTTGTTCTTTGATTGCAAGCCTGTCCTTGGGAAGTTCAGGTTGTCACATCGTTCCGCCCACGGTTTCTTGTAGTTGATTTTTCTCTTTGTTCCTTAATCTCTCCCTTCAATATTAATTCACTAAACAAAAAAATTTATTAGGTTTCAGAAATGACTTACGAAAAACTATTAGTATCCGAAGATGATGAAGAAGAAAAGGCGGAAATGTCTTTTTGGATGAAGGCGCTGAATTATATATTCTGCCGGTGATTTGACGCTCCATAACTAACACAATTTGAATTTTCAGAGGAGATTTGAATGATGAGAAGTTGGAAACAAAACCACTACCGTTGGATGAATTAGTAGGTTTTGTGAATTTGTTGTGTGTCAATGTGTGTGTTTGTGCGTTTGTGAGTGGGTGTGTGAGTGTGTGAGTGTGTACGTGTCCTCTCAACAAACTCTTCAGTTTCGATATGTCTCCCCCTCCGATCGAACATACCTTCTCATAGGAATCACTAGCTCAATTTTGACAGGACTCAACGAGGTAATTATTTTTCTTTAAAGGGGAAGGACCGTGTAAAAATAATTTTTCTAATTTTGTGATAAAAACCTAGATCTCATTCCCAGGAATCCGAAAAATACCTCTATTACCCATTTTGGATAACAATGAACCAATTTAGGAGCGCTTGAAATTTTGAGGATATTGTAGTTTGAATTGCCGCCAACTCTGCGTTTCTTCATTTCCCACACTCTCTCGCCCACTCTAGTCGGGTTTCCGTGCGGCAAACGCGTAAAACGGCCGTGTGAACGCGCCCCTTTTGCAGTCCAAATCATATAAAAGGGGTATGTTTCAGAATCATGGAAATGACATCCATTCAATAAAATAATTGTAAAGATAGTTTGAAAAATAAATTTTATGAGTTCCTTCCCCTTTAACCCTTAATCCTCGTTTTCAGCCCTTCATGACGCTTCTCCTAGGAGCATTCACAAGAGTCTTTCTCACAGTTCCCGTCGGCAGTGAACAGTTCGTCTCGGACACCATTTTTTACATGTTTCTTTGCTTTTTCGTCTTCATTTTCTCCGTTGCAACCACATTCGTGCAAGTATGTTTTTCTATTCAACCAGTTTTAACATTAAAAAAAATTGTTTTAGTTTGCTTGCTTCCACCGCGTTTGCACAAATGTGACTGCAACAATTCGAACGGAGTACGTCCGGTCGATTCTGCGGCAAGATGCCGAATGGTTTGATAAGCACAGTTGTGGAGCCCTGACAACTCAACTGAACGAGTAAGTATGCAATTTTAATTTTTTTTTGCCTTTATTGGTCTAAAATTCAATCTCAGATGAAAGTTGTGGTTATAAAAAAGAAAAAAAAATTGAATTCGTTTAATATGGAGCTGAAACTTTACACATCAATAAAAAATTCTTTTTACATATTAACGAAAAATTATAGATGCAAACGATCATTCTCCTTCAGATCGCCACACATTTATTTGATTTCAATTTGAATTGTACATTTAAATAAAAAAAGGCGTTGAAAATTTCTAAAAGTTCTTTTCATTACCTTAAAAAAAAGTTCAACTTGGCAGAAAAATTATCCGTCAGTCCCACACAAAAAAAACAGTAAAAAAGAAATTCGTTTCAAAAACAAAATTAAAAAAACAATCCAAAATTGTGACTTTATTGACGACGTTCTTTGGAGTCACCGCTTTAAAAGGGAAGGACTTCGTAAAATTGATTTTTCAAAATATCTTCATTATAGTTTCATTGAATAGATATCGTTTCCACGATTCCGAAACATACCCCTTTTATATGATTTGGGCTGCAAAAGGGGCGCGTTTCCACGGTCGTTTTACGCGTTTGCCGCACGGAAACACGGCTAGAGTGGACGAGAGAGTGTGGGTAATGGGGAGACGCAGAGTTGGCGGCAATTCAAACTGTAATTTCCCTAAATTTCAAGCTATCCCAATGGGTTCATTTTGATCCAAAATAGGTAATAGAGGTATTTTTCGGAATCCTGGGAATGAGATCTAG
>JAJQXH010000035.1:160000-169805 GCA_022343465.1 Oscheius sp. G VE-2021
GTGTGTTGAAAACTGTTTCAACTGTTTCACTAATACGGAAAATCAAATTTTCAGTTCATTCGCAACCGGCGATGGAGCTGACGAAGAAGACGAGGAAGCGGAGGAAGTGGGTCTGATGGCAATCTACTCCGAAGCCACCGCCAACCACAGATCCCTGGTCACGGCGTGTCTAGCTGTGGCAGCATTGCACGGAATGGAGATGCCCGCAAACGCTGTAGTTTGGTCTCTCGCTATCCACGCCGTAGATGATCTACGCAAAGAAGGGCCAAAAGCTTTGGATGCATTGGAATTCAGGTGCTGGCTAATGGCAGGTCTGGGATTCTACTTCATGCTCACTTCAATAGTTGGGGTTGGTTTTTTCAGGACCCCAAAACTTACTAAATTATATTCAGTCGTCGTTGTTCGCTTACCTAGCAGAACGATTCATTGTCGATTTGCGAACTCGTACCTTCCGGAATATTCTGAATCAAGATGCTGGTTACTTCGACAAATCTGAAAACTCCCCCGGAAAAATCATCACTCGCCTGGCATCTGATGCTTCAAATATCCAAGCTGTAAGTTTTTTGGACTTTTAGGTGGTCAAAGCGGCCATAGGTTGCCAGAAAGGAGGCAAAGCGGCCTTCTTTTGTTGCCAGAAAGCGGTTCAAGCGGGCTTTTGTTGTCAACAAACGGTCAAGACGGCCTTTTGTTCCATAAGCTGTTCAAGCGGCCTTTTGTTTCCATAATGTGGTAGAAGCGGCCCTTTGTTGCCAGAAAGCGGTTCAAGCGGCCTTGTGTTGCCAGAAAGCGGTTCAAGCGGCCTTTTGTTGTCAAAATGCGGCCTGAGGTAACGACAAGGCGGTCAAACTAAGAAACTTTAGGTGGTCGACACACGAATCCTCAACGTTTTCTCCTGCACTGCCGCTTGGGTGGTGACAATCACTTTGTGTTTGAGGGACTGTTGGCCATTGGGAGTAGTTTTCATCATTCTGAGTGTTCTACTTGGATGGTTTATGTATTCATTAACTGAGATCGTGCACCGGAGAAGTGTTGAAATACAGAAACTAAATGCTGCTGGAAAGGTTGGTTCAAGGAAATCTCAGAAAACGATACTTTAAATTTGATTTCCAAATTCAAATTTTTCTTTAAAAAAAGATGAGCAAAAATACCAAATTTTTTGGTGATTTTTGGCAAAAATTTGACATTCAAATGATTTTTTTCATAGAATTTTATAAAAATGGTTATTAATTATATTAATATTTTATTTCATAGAATTTTACTTAAAGTTTTAAAAACTGTTTTATAGATGATAAAAAAGGCAGAAAAGCCCGAAAAATATAGTTTAAAAAAATTTATTTTGAGATTAACTTTGAAAACTTCAGAGACGAAATTTTGATCTACCGTAACCGGTGACCAAAAATCTATAATAATCTATTTAAAACTGTTTTTTTTAGATTTCCGTTGAGATAATTGAAAAAGTTCGGACTATCCAGCTTCTTTCAAGCGAATCCTATTTTTACTTCAAATACGAAGATGCCCTCAACAAATTGACCCAAACTGAAGTGAGAAATGGAGTTGTAGAAGGTATTTCTTTAAAGGAACGTTTAAATTATTAACTTTTTAGCCTTCAATTATTCCGTTTCCGTGTCAGCTATGTTCTTATTCACATCCTTTGGTTTCGCAATAGGTTCTTTGGTGCTCAGCCATCAAATGTTCACAGTCGATGATGTCTACCAATCGGCTCTCTTGGGAATGATTGCCTGTATTGCAATTAAAATCAGCTCCACCTTCAATCCAGAAGTTGTCCGGGCAAAAACGGCCGCTGCTCTTTTGTTCAAAATGCTGAAAAGGATTCCAGCAACTGGGGATGGAAAGACTGGAGCAGAAAAGGTGGGTTGACTTTGGTGGGAATGAACCGATTTTGGAGCGCTTGAAATTTGGGGAAATTGCCATTTGAATTGCCGCCAGTTCTGCGTCTCCCCATTTCCCACACTCTCTCACCCACTCTAGCCGTGTTTACGTGCGGCAAACGCGTAAAACGGTCGTGTAAACGCGTCCCTTTAGCAGTCCAAATAATATTAAATGGGTAAGTTTCAGAATCATGGCAACGACATGTATTCAATAAAATCATTGTGAAGGGACTTTAAAAAATTAGTTTTACGAGGTCCTCCCCCTTTAAATACTAAGGTTTGCTTATTAGACCGCCCGTTAAGTCAAGCTAGGTGTACCAAAATTCAGACCACCCGGACTGAAAAGTCAAATCTTTTTTCCTGTAAGTTCAACATGTTGGACCACCCGTAGTGTCCAACTGGGTTGTGCAAATTCAGACCACCCGGTTTCCTAAAATGATGTTTGTCTTCTTTTTTTCCCTTAAAGCCGAGTGGTCCAAAAAGTGAGACCACCCATTTGCCTAAACTAGAAAGGCCACCCAGTAAACAAATAATTAGACCACTCGTAATTTTGAGCTGGGTGGCCCAAAAATCAGACCACCTGGTTTCTCAAGTATTTTTTTCCAGAAACTCTCCGGCTGTGTTGAATTGGAAAATGTTCATTTTTCCTACCCCCAAAAACCGGAGCAGTCCGTTTTGCGAGGATTAGACCTAAATGTGCTCAAAGGTCAAACTGTGGCACTAGTTGGACCATCTGGCTCAGGGAAAAGTACAGTAATTTCCCTATTGGAGCGCTTTTACGACGTTTCCGGAGGCTCCGTGGTAAGATAAATTGAAACCAAAGTAACCTAGTTTCAGTCATTCGACGGTAGAAACATCCGACAGAGGTCATTGCGTCATCTAAGGACCCAGATGGCTTTGGTGGGCCAGGAGCCACGTTTGTTTTCGGGAACTGTAAAGGAGAATGTCTGCCTTGGACTTGGGGAATCGTCGGAGCATATGGTATTAGATGCTCTTCGAATGGCAAATGCGCAGAAGTTTGTGGCGGCACTTCCACAGGTAAGGAGAGAGAGACAGAGATAGAGAGAGAGAGAGAGAGAGAGAGAGAGAGAGAGAGAGAGAGAGAGAGAGAGAGAGAGAGAGAGAGAGAGAGAGAGCTTTGTTTAGGGCCTGGATACAGAAGTCGGAGAAGCTGGAACTCAACTCTCCGGAGGTCAAAAACAGCGAATAGCCATTGCTAGAGCCCTAATCCGCGACCCTGTCGTTCTCCTTCTTGACGAAGCCACCTCCGCCTTGGACGGAGAAAGCGAAAAGGCAGTTCAGGTTGCACTAGACGAGGCTCGTCACGGCCGCACATGCATTGTTATTGCTCACCGACTGAGTAGCATAACCAACGCGGATGTTGTGTTTTTCGTAGACGATGGGAAAATATGGTAAGATTGAACTGTCGAGAAGGAATTCAGATGGATTTTAGGGAGCAAGGAACACACGCCGAACTGGTTGCAAAGCGTGGACGGTACTATCAACTCCTACAACAACACAAATTTTAATGTTGATGTTTGATTTACTTTTTTGTTTTGTTTTCGATAATAAAAAAGTTTTACATTTCTTTAGTCTGTTCAGCGGCCTTTTGTTGCCCCCAAGCGGCATCTATTCTTTTTTTGTTCTTTTTTCTCTTTTCGAGTTTTTAAAATACAAATGTACAAAAATATTGAAAAACTCTCCGGGGAGAGTTTTTGAAATTCAAATCTAAAAAAATTATTGAAAAACTCTCTGGGGAGAGTTTTTGAAATTCAAATCTACAAAATTATTGAAAAACTCTCTGGGGAGAGTTTTTGAAATTCAAATCTAAAAAATTATTGAAAAACTCTCTGAGGAGAGTTTTTAAAATACAAAGCTAAATTTTTTTTTGAAAAACTCTCTGGGGAGAGTTTTTGAAATTCAAAGCTATAAAATTATGGAAAAACTCTCTGGGGAGAGTTTTTGAAATTCAAACCTACAAAATTATTGAAAAACTCTCTGGGGAGAGTTTTTGAAATTCAAATCTAAAAAATTATGGAAAAACTCTCTGGGGAGAGTTTTTGAAATTCAAACCTACAAAATTATTGAAAAACTCTCTGGGGAGAGTTTTTGAGATTCAAAGCTAAAATCTTTTTGAAAAACTCTCTGGGGAGAGTTTTTGAAATTCAAAGCTATAAAATTATTGAAAAACTCTCTCGGGAGAGTTTTTGAAATTGAAATCTAAAAAAATTATTGAAAAACTCTCTGGGGAGAGTTTTTGAAACTCAAATCTACAAAATTATTGAAAAAATCTCTGGGGAGAGTTTTTCAAATTCAAATCTACAAAATTATTGAAAAACTCTCTGGGGAGAGTTTTTATAATAAAAATGTAAAAAATTATTGAAAAACTCTCTGGGGAGAGTTTTTGAAATTCAAACCAACAAAATTATTGAAAAACTCTCTGGGGAGAGTTTTTGAAACTCAAATCTTAAAAATTATTGAAAAAATCTCTGGGGAGAGTTTTTGAAATTCAAAGCTATAAAATTATTGAAAAACTCTCTCGGGAGAGTTTTTGAATTTAAAATCTAAAAAAATTATTGAAAAACTCTCTGGGGAGAGTTTTTAAAATAAAAATGTAAAAAATTATTGAAAAACTCTCTGGGGAGAGTTTTTGAAATTCAAACCAACAAAATTATTGAAAAACTCTCTGGGGAGAGTTTTTGAAACTCAAATCTTAAAAATTATTGAAAAACTCTCTGGGGAGAGTTTTTGAAATTCAAACCTACAAAATTATTGAAAAACTCTCTGGGGAGAGTTTTTGAAATTCAAATCTAAAAAATTATGGAAAAACTCTCTGGGGAGAGTTTTTGAAATTCAAACCTACAAAATTATTGAAAAACTCTCTGGGGAGAGTTTTTGAGATTCAAAGCTAAAATCTTTTTGAAAAACTCTCTGGGGAGAGTTTTTGAAATTCAAAGCTATAAAATTATTGAAAAACTCTCTCGGGAGAGTTTTTGAAATTAAAATCTAAAAAAATTATTGAAAAACTCTCTGGGGAGAGTTTTTGAAACTCAAATCTACAAAATTATTGAAAAAATCTCTGGGGAGAGTTTTTCAAATTCAAATCTACAAAATTATTGAAAAACTCTCTGGGGAGAGTTTTTATAATAAAAATGTAAAAAATTATTGAAAAACTCTCTGGGGAGAGTTTTTGAAATTCAAACCAACAAAATTATTGAAAAACTCTCTGGGGAGAGTTTTTGAAACTCAAATCTTAAAAATTATTGAAAAAATCTCTGGGGAGAGTTTTTGAAATTCAAAGCTATAAAATTATTGAAAAACTCTCTCGGGAGAGTTTTTGAATTTAAAATCTTAAAAAATTATTGAAAAACTCTCTGGGGAGAGTTTTTAAAATAAAAATGTAAAAAATTATTGAAAAACTCTCTGGGGAGAGTTTTTGAAATTCAAACCAACAAAATTATTGAAAAACTCTCTGGGGAGAGTTTTTGAAACTCAAATCTTAAAAATTATTGAAAAAATCTCTGGGGAGAGTTTTTCAAATTCAAATCTTCAAAATTATTGAAAATCTCTCTGGGGAGAGTTTTTAAAATAAAAATGTAAAAAATTATTGAAAAACTCTCTGGGGAGAGTTTTTGAAATTCAAACCTACAAAATTATTGAAAAACTCTCTGGGGAGAGTTTTTGAAACTCAAATCTTAAAAATTATTGAAAAAATCTCTGGGGAGAGTTTTTCAAATTCAAATCTTCAAAATTATTGAAAAACTCTCTGGGGAGAGTTTTCAAAATAAAAATGTAAAAAATTATTGAAAAACTCTCTGGGGAGAGTTTTTGAAATTCAAACCTACAAAATTATTGAAAAACTCTCTGGGGAGAGTTTTTTAAACTCAAATCTTAAAAATTATTAAAAAATCTCTGGGGAGAGTTTTTCAAATTCAAATCTACAAAATTATTGAAAAACTCTCTGGGGAGTTTTTGAAATTCAAATCTAAAAATTTATTGAAAAACTCTCTGGGGAGAGTTTTTATAATAAAAATGTAAAAAATTATTGAAAAACTCTCTGGGGAGAGTTTTTGAAATTCAAACCAACAAAATTATTGAAAAACTCTCTGGGGAGAGTTTTTGAAACTCAAATCTTAAAAATTATTGAAAAAATCTCTGGGGAGAGTTTTTGAAATTCAAAGCTATAAAATTATTGAAAAACTCTCTCGGGAGAGTTTTTGAATTTAAAATCTAAAAAAATTATTGAAAAACTCTCTGGGGAGAGTTTTTGAAACTCAAATCTTAAAAATTATTGAAAAACTCTCTGGGGAGAGTTTTTGAAATTCAAACCTACAAAATTATTGAAAAACTCTCTGGGGAGAGTTTTTGAAATTCAAATCTAAAAAATTATGGAAAAACTCTCTGGGGAGAGTTTTTGAAATTCAAACCTACAAAATTATTGAAAAACTCTCTGGGGAGAGTTTTTGAGATTCAAAGCTAAAATCTTTTTGAAAAACTCTCTGGGGAGAGTTTTTGAAATTCAAAGCTATAAAATTATTGAAAAACTCTCTCGGGAGAGTTTTTGAAATTAAAATCTAAAAAAATTATTGAAAAACTCTCTGGGGAGAGTTTTTGAAACTCAAATCTACAAAATTATTGAAAAAATCTCTGGGGAGAGTTTTTCAAATTCAAATCTACAAAATTATTGAAAAACTCTCTGGGGAGAGTTTTTATAATAAAAATGTAAAAAATTATTGAAAAACTCTCTGGGGAGAGTTTTTGAAATTCAAACCAACAAAATTATTGAAAAACTCTCTGGGGAGAGTTTTTGAAACTCAAATCTTAAAAATTATTGAAAAAATCTCTGGGGAGAGTTTTTGAAATTCAAAGCTATAAAATTATTGAAAAACTCTCTCGGGAGAGTTTTTGAATTTAAAATCTAAAAAAATTATTGAAAAACTCTCTGGGGAGAGTTTTTAAAATAAAAATGTAAAAAATTATTGAAAAACTCTCTGGGGAGAGTTTTTGAAATTCAAACCAACAAAATTATTGAAAAACTCTCTGGGGAGAGTTTTTGAAACTCAAATCTTAAAATTATTGAAAAAATCTCTGGGGAGAGTTTTTCAAATTCAAATCTTCAAAATTATTGAAAATCTCTCTGGGGAGAGTTTTTAAAATAAAAATGTAAAAAATTATTGAAAAACTCTCTGGGGAGAGTTTTTGAAATTCAAACCTACAAAATTATTGAAAAACTCTCTGGGGAGAGTTTTTGAAACTCAAATCTTAAAAATTATTGAAAAAATCTCTGGGGAGAGTTTTTCAAATTCAAATCTTCAAAATTATTGAAAAACTCTCTGGGGAGAGTTTTCAAAATAAAAATGTAAAAAATTATTGAAAAACTCTCTGGGGAGAGTTTTTGAAATTCAAACCTACAAAAATATTGAAAAACACACTGGGGAGAGTTTTTTAAACTCAAATCTTAAAAATTATTGAAAAAATCTCTGGGGAGAGTTTTTCAAATTCAAATCTACAAAATTATTGAAAAACTCTCTGGGGAGTTTTTGAAATTCAAATCTAAAAATTTATTGAAAAACTCTCTGGGGAGAGTTTTTATAATAAAAATGTAAAAAATTATTGAAAAACTCTCTGGGGAGAGTTTTTGAAATTCAAACCAACAAAATTATTGAAAAACTCTCTGGGGAGAGTTTTTGAAACTCAAATCTTAAAAATTATTGAAAAAATCTCTGGGGAGAGTTTTTGAAATCCAAGCTATAAAATTATTGAAAAACTCTCTCGGGAGAGTTTTTGAATTTAAAATCTAAAAAAATTATTGAAAAACTCTCTGGGGAGAGTTTTTGAAGCTCAAATCTAAAAAATTATTGAAAAAATCTCTGGGGAGAGTTTTTCAAATTCAAATCTACAAAATTATTGAAAAACTCTCTGGGGAGAGTTTTTAAAATAAAAATGTAAAAAATTATTGAAAAACTCTCTGGGGAGAGTTTTTGAAATTCAAACCAACAAAATTATTGAAAAAATCTCTGGGGAGAGTTTTTCAAATTCAAATCTACAAAATTATTGAAAAACTCTCTGGGGAGAGTTTTTATAATAAAAATGTAAAAAATTATTGAAAAACTCTTTTATTTTTAGTCTTTTTGACTAAAATAAATTGTTTTCATTGATTTTATTTTTAGTCTTTTTGACTTAAATACGATTTCATTTTAAAATGAATTTTCATTTTAGTCTTTTTGACTAAATAAAATTTTCATTTTAAAATGAATTTTATTTTTAGTCTTTTTGACTAAAATACGATTTCATTTTAAAATAAATTTTATTTTTAGTCTTTTTGACTAAAAAACGATTTCGTTTAAAAATAAATTGTTTTTTAGTCTTTTTGACTAAAATACATTTTTTTTCAAGGAATTTTATTTTTAGTCTTTTTGACTAAAATACATTTTCATTTTAAAATAAATTTTATTTTTAGTTTTTTTTTGACTAAAATACAATTTCATTTAAAAATGAATTTTATTTTGTCTTTTTGACTAAAATACATTTTCATTTTAAAATGAATTTTGTTTTTAGTCTTTTTGACTAAAATAAATTGTTTTCAATGGATTTTATTTTTAGTCTTTTTGAATTAAATACGATTTCATTTTAAAATGAATTTTCATTTTAGTCTTTTTGACTAAATAAAATTTTCATTTTAAAATAAATTTTATTTTTAGTCTTTTTGACTAAAATACATTTTCATTTTAAAATGAATTTTATTTTTAGTCTTTTTGACTAAAAAACGATTTCGTTTAAAAATAAATTGTTTTTTAGTCTTTTTGACTAAAATACATTTTCATTTTAAATAAATTTTATTTTTAGTCTTTTTGACTAAAATAAATTTTTTTTCAAGGAATTTTATTTTTAGTCTTTTTGACTAAAATACGATTCCATTTTAAAATGAATTTTATTTTTAGTCTTTTTGACTAAAATAAATCTTCATTTTAAAATGAATTTTATTTTTAGTATTTTTGACTAAAATACGATTTCATTTAAAAATGAATTTTATTTTGTCTTTTTGACTAAAATAAATTTTTTTTAATGGATTTTATTTTTAGTCTTTTTGACTAAAATACATTTTCATTTTAAAATAAATTTTATTTTTAGTTTTTTTGACTAAAATACAATTTCATTTAAAAATGAATTTTATTTTGTCTTTTTGACTAAAATAAATTTTTTTTAATGGATTTTATTTTTAGTCTTTTTGACTAAAATACATTTTCATTTTAAAATAAATTTTGTTTTTAGTCTTTTTGACTAAAATAAATTGTTTTCAATGGATTTTATTTTTAGTCTTTTTGAATTAAATACGATTTCATTTTAAAATGAATTTTCATTTTAGTCTTTTTGACTAAATAAAATTTTCATTTTAAAATAAATTTTATTTTTAGTCTTTTTGACTAAAATAAATTGTTTTCAATGGATTTTATTTTTAGTCTTTTTGACTTAAATACGATTTCATTTTAAAATGAATTTTCATTTTAGTCTTTTTGACTAAATAAAATTTTTATTTTAAAATAAATTTTATTTTTAGTCTTTTTGACTAAAATACATTTTCATTTTAAAATAAATTTTATTTTTAGTCTTTTTGACTAAAAAAAATTTCCTTGTGAATGGACTTTATTTTTTGTCTTTTTGACTAAAAACGATTCCGTTTAAAAATAAATTGTTTTTTAGTCTTTTTGACTAAAATACATTTTCATTTTAAAATGAATTTTATTTTTTGTCTTTTTAACTAAAATACGATTTCATTTTTTAATGAATTTTATTTTTAGTCTTTTTGACTAACATAATTTATTTTTCAATGGATTTTATTTTTAGGCTTTTTGACTAAAATACGATTTCATTTTTTAATGAATTTTATTTTTAGTCTTTTTGACTAACATAATTTA
>JAJQXH010000042.1:5000-45000 GCA_022343465.1 Oscheius sp. G VE-2021
AGCAAATAACATTACTATAAATTTATGTTTTTTTTAGAAAAAACATTCCCACAAAGCAGCCGAGATCAAACTCCTCATTCACAACCTGGTTCAATTTCTATCTGAACTGTGTGCTTCACTAGTTTGTGTAAGTTTCACCTTTTTTAAAGTATATTTTCTTTTTTTTAAGTATTTAAAAAAATTACCATAAATTATAAACAAAATAAATAAAAATAAAAATTATAAACAAAACTTCAGCTTCTGTTGTATATTTATTACGATGACATGATCATCAAGCTGTGGTGTTATTTTCTCCTGCCATATTTCTCGGACGCCCTAACTTTTATTTCTCCCTACAGCCTGATTCTTTGCAGTAATCCACTGCGACAAAGGCTTTTTGGACGTTTCTACAGGAAGAAGACGGCCTCTGCGCCTCCAACTCAGATCAGTGTTCGAGTTGTTCAAGTTCAATGAAAGGTTTTGGATTTTGATCTTTTTTGTCCTTTTTCGTTTAGATTTTTTTGCTACATCACTCCACTGTTTCAAACGTTTTTGGTGATTGTATCCCAGAAAAGTTGTTTTTTGTTTTTAAGGTTTTTTTTAAAAATTTGATCACTGTTTAGATTAGTTTTTGCAGCGGCCGATTTATTACAGATTTGGGTAATCAAAAAAATCTAATTAGAGATTCCAATTGATCTATTTCATGAGAAATCATGAGAAATCAGCATCGAGCAGCAAAAAGTAATCAAGGTAATAAAGTTCGTCGGAGACCCCGCCGTTGCCCCCCCCCCCCCCCGCTCGGTTATGAAAAAGCAAAGTTTCCCGGAAACGAAAATTGCGGCAGCGGCGTGATTTCAATGTTAATGCCTTGAAGTTTGACCTGGCTTACAGTACCCAGCACCCTATTACCGTAACTCGGGTCAAAAATCGATAATCGATTTTCAGGGTGCTGACACTGAAATTTGGAGCCAAATCGAACCTATTTGACTTTTATTGTAGAAGAGTAAATTGGTCATTTTCGGTTATCCTGACCTGGCGTCTACAGTGTATTTAGAGTTAATTTAAATAGGTGTACTTTTTAGTTTGCAAACCGAATTTTTTTATATTTTAATTAGTTTTTTGGTTAAATTTAAATTTATATTTAATTTAACTTTAATTTAAATCACGTTATTGTTTCAAAGAAACCAGGGAACTTCATTGTTTCAGTGGTTTTGGGGAAAGTTTCGTCTAATTTCGAAATAAATCTGTGTCTGAGTGTTACAAAAGAAAATGCGCAAATATCAGAAACAGAATTACGTTGAAAGCACAGGACACAGCTGAAACATTGAAGTGATGTGGCGAAAATACTGAAAGTATTTTTGTGTGTTTTGCTTGAATTTTACCAAATGTATTCAATTTCGAATTTTCATATTGAAGCATCCTAAAACGCTAAATTTCATTCGTACTTCCGTGAACGCATTTGTCATTTTTGTCAGAATCGTTTATCTGAGCCGATAAATTATTTAGCTTCCGAAAATTAAATTTTGTAGACAGAGTATTTTAACAGTGACGTTTTCCCGAAAATGTGTAGTTTTATCGTTGAAAGGCAAAACAAATTGTGGAAAAAAAATTTCCTTAGTCAACAACACTAATATGTGAAAACTGCAAATTCCCGCTTTTTCAGGTTTAAAAACTTGTATAATTGCACATTTACAAAAGGGTTTCAATTTTGGTTTTAACCAAATGTACGGCAAAATTAATTTCGATAATCGATTGATAATTGAATTTCGTTGAAATTAGCTGTTTGTCATGGTTTTCATTTTTTTAAATTAAAAAAATTGGTTAGGTCACATCAGTTTTTTTCCTAATTATACCACTTTACTGCGATGAAAATCATCTCCTTTATATTTTTAATTTCTGAAAACATTGAGAAATTCAAATTTCCGGTAATTGATTTTTTAAAATTTTTTTACTCTCAACGATAGAACTACAAACTTTCAAGAAAACATTAGAAAAAAATATGTAGTTTGCAAAATTTAATTTTCGAAGCTAATTTTCTTCACATAATTTACCGGAGCATTTAAACAATTCTGACAAAAAAAATGACAAATCGCGCCATATTGGACTTTGGACTTTGGATTTTGAATTTGTAATTATTCAAAATCAATTTTTTTTTCATAATAAAGGCCATATTCTAAATTTATCCATTTGTTAAAATCAGTCATCTTTAATGCTTCAAAGTTACAAAGAAACTATTTAAATTTGAGCAAAATTTACATTTTCTTTCAACCAATTTAGTTTATTGTATTTTTGATGCCTTTTTATTTGTAATAGTATAATGTAATTTACCTAATTTATCTTTAAATATAAATGTCATTTTGAAAAGATACTTATATTTTTAATTTATTTATGGGTTTTCAATTTTTGAAATTCTGCAAAAGTGCATTACCCTTTCAACGATAAACCTACGCCGTTTTACGGAAACGTCAGAATTCAAATTTTCAGATATGAAAAACTAATTTACGGCAAATAATTTTATTGACATTCTTCGAGTACGCATTGCCATGGTTTGTACTTCACCACGCTTTTTCTTTTTCTATTTCCTTGTCTCGTTCTCTCTTTCTCTCTTTCTCTCTCTTTATCTTTGTCTCTCTCTCTCTCTTTCTCTCACTCTCTCTCTTTCTCTCTCTGTCTCTTACAAAAATTGCTTGGGAAATTTGTTTTTCTTCAGAAGCCCAGATGTTACTTGAGTTCATTGTCCGAACAACCTACGCTGTGATTTCTCTTCTAGTCTACCTTGTAGTTTGTACTATCATTATACTTCACAAAAGAACCGCCTTCAATTCATCTTACTATACATTGTTTTTGATTTCATCACTTGTAGTAAGTTTTAAGATAAGGTCTCCCTAAGGATTAACATCACGAGTTCCTAATGAAACGATTAAGTTCATATTTCAATATGTTGATACACTAGGTAGTAGTAGATAAAAGGTCAAAAATAATGTTGGGTCTCGAAGCGATGGCTTGCCAGAACTTTGCAAAAAATTAATTTTAGCCGATTGAACCCAAAATGGTGTCAATCGATACCTTATGTAGTAGTTACTTGAAATCAATCAATATCAATTATTGGGTCTCGACGCGATGGCGCGCCAGTACTTAGCAAAAAAAATAATTTTAACCGTTTGATCCCAATATGGAATCGTTAGCATATTTAATGGTCACCTAAAAACAATCAATATCGATTGATGTTTTTAGGTCTTGCAGCGATAGCGTTTCAAACTTATCAAACATTGAATGTTATCCTTTTGAACCCAATATGGTAAGCATGGGTCTGGGGGCGCAGCCCCCAGCCAGCGGGTGGCGCGCCGCAGACTGGTGATTAAATATGACCAATTAATGTCATTTCTGACCGAATCGAGCATTATCGATTTTTCACACGTGGGCGTGGCCTAATAGGCCAAATTTGTACTTTTGTTCAATGTGGTCCAAATTTGAAGTTTTAGAAATTATTGAAAATAAAAAATATTCATTGTTGTGGTCTCGAGCGAGTTATATGGTCTTGCAGACAAAAATGTTATATTTTTTCTCTCTCATAAAATTAATTACAAAGTCTCCCTTTTTTTTCAGAAATGGGCAAAAACAACTGAACGAGAACATTGGCGAAAACATTAATTGAACTGGTAAACCCTTTCCGGAGACTAAAATCACTTTCAAATTAAAATCAATACACATGTAGGTCATCGTCGCAGGTAATTACCGTAACCCAGGTTGCCAGGGCGCTCTTTTCAATCGATAACTGCGGTATCAGGTCCCGTCGGAATTCCGATTATAATAAAACATTTGGTTTAGAATTGAATTTGAAACAACTAAACTACAATACCTTATTGATTGATTTAATCTGATTTGGTTTTAATAAACCCTTACTTTTTGGCTTTCGGAGGACATAACTTGCTCCAGACACCAACAATTAATAATTTTCATATTTTCAATGTTTTTTAAATAAAATTTATAATCGAAAGACCACCCCAGATTAAAATTTGGTACTCGTTGAACGGAGATACAAATTTGGCAAATTAAAGGGGAAGGACAGCGTAAAAATTATTTTTCTGCTTTTGTGATAAAAGTCTGGATCTTATTCCCAGGATTCCAAAAAATACCTCTTTTACCCATTTTGCATAAAAATGAACCGATTTAGGAGCGCTTGAATTTTCGGGAAATTGTCATTTGAATTGCCGCCAACTCTGCGTCTCTCCATTTCCCACACTCTCTCGCCCACTCTAGCCGTGTTTCCGTGCGGCAAACGCGTAAAATGGCCGTGTAAACGCGCCCCTTTTGCAGTCCAAATCATTTAAAAGGGGTATGTTTCGGAATCGTGCAAACGATATCTATTCGATGAAATAATTGTGAAGAGACTTTGAAAAATCAATTTTACGAGGTCCTTCCCCTTAAAGTTTTATGAAATCATAGTCGCACACTTATACACACGTACATACACACACTCACTTACACACGCTCTCACAATGACACGTTATTTTCAGAATGTGCTCACCTTCCTGAATACCATTCTCACAATGCGTTTACCCAAAGTCACATGTTTCACCTGTTTATTCGCTCCTTTATTCAGCCAAGGCCGGATCTTCGGGCTGGATTTCATGGTTGCCGGCATACAGTATTTTGGATATTTACAGTACTTCATGAATATGATGATTTCAATCAATCGATTGATATGTGTTATGAGACCTTTCACACATGAAAAGGTGGGTTTTCTTTTTCTTAAAATTTTGAAAAATAAAATACACTTTATGTAAATTCGATTTTTTAAATTATTTTAAGATTTTTTTTTAATTTTAAAATTTACTTTTTACGGGGGGAGGCTAATTTTTTTAAACAATAAGTTACATTCAAAATAAAATACATTTTATCTAAATTCAATTTTTTAAACATTTTAAGATCTGGAATAAAATATTCCCCGTTTTATTGATTTTGGCAATATTGTTGCCGATTGGTCTTTGCTACCCCCGATTTCAGTACATTTCTTTCTATTATTACATCAAGCTGTTTGATATGTATGCATTGGGAAACAATGAGGTGAGTTTGTATTTAAAAATTCTATTCTTTAAAATACTACATATTAATAAAAGTAAAATGGAAATATTTCATAAAAAAATAACCTAACAATTCCTTATTTAGCATAATTTTATATGCAGAAAGAACATAAAATTAAATTGAATTGGTAAAATGTTGGGAATTTTGGCAAAAGTCTAAAATTTCAGGAAGGTTTCGGAAATTTGTATTTTGATAAGTTGAAAAATTGTGTTTTTTTTCCTTTAATTTAATAACATAATACATTTTTTTAGCCAAATGAATCCAGATTAGAAATCATGGCTTATTTTCCACCGATTTGTACACTTATAAATGCCATCCTCAACGCGACTACATTGGCTACTTTATTAAAGGTAAATTTATTAAAATTAGATTTTACAAAAACTATTTGTAAGTTGAACAAATTTAAGAACTATTCTATTTTAAACTTTATTAAAATTTCGGTTTGTCATCTTGTTTATACAAAGAAGACTGTCTTCAAAAAATTTAAATAGCAATTTTTTTCTTCAGTTTTATAATAAAATATAGTATTTGAATATAAAACAATGAATAATATAATGAATATAATACATATTTTAAAAATTGGAATTTTTAAACATGTTTTTTTTAAATAAATTTACAGTTTTAATTTTTTTCACAATATAAAAAACTATTTTAAAATTTCCGTTTTCGTTTTTACAAGATTTTTAAACTTTAATATCTCATGGGCCGCTGGCCCCCCGTATTAATATGTTTTTCACAAATAAAAAAAACACGTTTTAGTTTTTAATAAAAACTTATGCGGCACTGGCGCAACGTGTTATTAATTTTTTTACAATTTAATAAAAACGATTTTAAAATTTTTAAAACTAGTTTTAAAACTTTGTATTGCTTTTTTAAATCACGTTTAAAAATATTTGAAACATTCTTAAAGTACAGTTTTTTTAGAAACATGCTTGCAAATAAAGGTAAATATGCTGAAACATGATTATTACATATTACATTTCAAGGTTAGATAGACTCTTTTATCTTTAAATTTTAGAAAAAGTGTAAAAAAAGGCTTACAGCTAGGGCGAGTTTACAAAATTGAGTTTTGCCGAATTAAATCGTCGATTCAATGTTTCTTTCAGAAAAGTCGTTCTCAGAGGGCAGCCGAAACAAGACTTTTCATTCACAGTTTGGTCCAGTTTCTCTCTGAACTATGTGCCTCGCTAACCGTGGTAAGCTTACTTTTTTTCGTTTTTCTTTTTCTTTTTTAAAATTTTTATATTCTACATAAAAAAAGCAATTTTAGTTCATAATGTATTGGTTCCCGAGCATTCAGTTTCTTTGTTTGTGGAGTCTACGTTTCCTTCCTTATACCTCGGATGCCTTAATTTTCATAGCCCCCTACACCCTAATTTTTTGTAGTAAGGTCCTTCGACAGAAATTTTTTGGAGTTTTCTACAAAAACAAATCGGAATCTTCCCCTCCAACCCAGATCAGTGTTAGAGCTGTTCGTGTTCAGTGACATGTTTTTGTCACATTATTCCACTGTTTCTTGAAGATTTTTGTAACATTATTCCACTGTTTTAATTGTTTAAACTTTCTTTTAAAAAAACACTGCTTTATTTTTATAACTTGGTAATAAATGTTTCTTTGTTTTAAACATTTGTTTTTTGTAAATATTTTGCATTTGAAATGTGTTGGACCTTCTTATCTCACTTTTATAAACAGATTTGTGTTTTTTTCTCCAGATTTCGTATTATTTTGCCACCTCATTCTATTTTTCTTTATACATTTTATTAAAGAATGTTACTTCGTTTATTAATAAATGTTTCTTTATTTTTAAATTTTTTAAAAATTAGTTTTTTTTGTTTCAACCTTTGTTTAAAAAAGTACTACTTGATTTGTTACATGTTTTGTATTCGACGTGTTTTGGACCTCGTTTTTTTAAAAATAAAAATAAAAACAGATTTATGTTTATTTTTCTATCTTTTAATCGTTTTGTTTGCCACATTATTCCACTGTTTTTTTTAATTTTGTAAAAGTGCTTCATTTTTTTAAAAAGATTGTTTTATTGAACTTAACTCGACTGGATCATTAAAATATTATATAAAAACAAAAATATAAGAATACAGATTGAAATGTTTATTCAAGTAAGTTTTAATTTTTTTAAATTTATTAGAAGTTTTGTGTGGTTCATTTTATCAGGTCTTCTTTCGTTCCATTAAATTTTTTTAAAATTTATTTTTAAAAAATCGATCAATCACTAAAGTTTAATCTATTTTTGGATTTGTGACGAGACCAACAATCAGGAAATATAGTTTAAACGTGAAACCACCTGGTGAACATTATGTGGAAGACAGGAATACACCTGCTGTTGGCGACATTGTGCTATTTACGTTTTCTTCTGTGCGGTCGAAAAGGTAAGTCAACATTAGTCGGAGTGGCAAAAACTTCCTATTTCATAGAAAATAAACTAAAGTACAGCTGTTAGAAAACGCAAATCCTTTAAGAAACAGAGAATTAACGGGCTACAGTAACCTGTAGGTTATGAATCTGCCCTATGAGCTTTGGTAAATTTAAATACATTCTACCCTTTCGCGGTCAGTAGCACAAATTAGCTTTTTTCTCCAGAAAACTTGTAAAAACATTTGTGACGGTTATTTTTTGTTTGTATTCAAATATTTCAAAATGTTCACTTTAATAATATATGCTAACTTTACAATGCAAAGTATAAATATAAACAACTTTTTTGCGTTTTTAATTTTAAACGTAGAAAATTGAGTGCAGCCGCAAAATTTTATTCTAATACGCAAAAGTGCGTGCTGCAGGAAAGGTGTTTTTGGCAAGATTACCAAAAAAAAATTTAATCGTTTGAAAACTTTTTAAAATAACACACTGAAAGTTGTGTTTAATTTAATGGAATTTGATCGATCAGATCTGAAATATGCAAATAGGTTTACATTTTTTAAATAAACAAATTGTTAAACAAGGATTACCCAATTGTTTAACTTAAAACAACCTGGTGAACATAAAATCAACAAGGTCCTGGACGGATTCTTTAAACGCACCTCTAAAAGAATTATGCGGAAATTTACATAAATTTTTTAGCATTTAATTTCATAATTTTTTAGACAGTGAAAAGAAATTGCAAAATCGCTCGAAAACAAATTTGCGATATTTTGAGAGTTATCCTCCGATGATCAATGATAAAAAAAATGTCTATAAACATAAATATATTTTAAAACATTTCACTGTTTTCCAGGTTATATAAATGTTCGACAGTCATATTGTTACCAATCTTCCGAAATTTTGAAAAATTCGGTTTTTGAAAATTCAAAACATAAAATTTCTGAAACACCTTAACCCGTTCCCTGTTTATGCAAACTTCAAACTACAAACCTTAACTAAATACAGCCTAGTAAATTAGCGCCACGAAATCACCTGTTTGGGTGATATTTATTGATCAAACTACAACTGCTAAATAAAACGTGTGGTTGGCACAAGGAATTCATTGGTGTTTGGTAAACAAATCTTAATTAAAATTAAAATTTAACAAAAAAAACCAAAAAATTATAACAAAAAACAATAGTAGTTTGTGAATTTATGCCTTGAATATTTAAAAAAAATTAGCATGTTGGACCCAAATATTTTTTTTATTATTGAAGAGATAACTGTAGAACTAACACCTACGAAACAGTAGAGTGATGTGTTAAACTCACAAGATAAAAATTTGGGGAGTACTTTAGCTTTTTCTGCATATTTCTTTCAACACGATTCCTGTGGTTTCCAAATTTTTCATAGTAAATAATAAATAAAACATAAAAATTAAATAGGAAAAAGTGAGTTTTTAGAAATCATGTCTATCGAATTTCTTATAAAATTCTCCTATGCCATGTTCTCATTGCTGGTCTACGGTATAGTCTGCCTTACCGTAATCTGCTACCGAAGAGCTGACTTTAATTCTTCCTACTACACTCTATTCCTGATTTCTTCACTCATTGTAAGTTTTTTTGTTTTGTTTTTTTTACATTTTTTATGCAAAAAATTGTTTTAAACTATTTAATTTCAGAATGTTCTAACTTATCTAAACACGTTGCCATCATTGCGGTTACCCGGACAAACCTGTAAAGGATGCCTACTTTCCCCAATTTTCGAAATGAAGTACTTCTTTGGGATGGAATTATTTTCTTACGGTATACAGTACTTTGGTTACGTACAGTACACCATGAATTTAATTATTGCAATCAATCGATTTACTTGTATTTTTAAGCCGTTTAGTTATGTGAAGGTGAGTATTCTGTCTCTCTCTCTCTCTCTCTCTCTCTCTCTCTCTCTCTCTCTCTCTCTCTCTCTCTCTCTCTCTCTCTCTCTCTCTCTCTTCTCTCTCTTCTCTCTTCTCTCTCTCTCTCTCTCTCTCTCTCTCTCTCTCTCTCTCTCTCTCTCTCTCTCTCTCTCTCTTTCCCTCTCTCTATCTTTCTGTTTCTCTTTCTCTCTCTCTATCTTTCTGTTTCTCTTTCTCTCTCTCTTCCTCTCTTTTTCTCTCTCTCTCTCTCTCTCTCTCTCTCTCTCTCTCTTTCTCTCTCTCTCTCTCTCTCTCTCTCTCTCTCTCTCTCTCTCTCTCTCTCTCTCTCTCTCTCTCTCTCTCTCTCTCTTTCTCTCTCTCTCTCTCTCTCTCTCTCTCTCTCTCTCTCTCTCTCTCTCTCTCTCTCTCTCTCTCTCTCTCTCTCTCTCTCTCTCTTTCTCTATGAACCCCTTTTTAGATTTGGTCAAAGTTGGTCATTCCATGCCTTTTGCTTATTTTCTTTTGGCCGATTTCCATAGTCAACAATCCATTTGTCTACCCAGTTTACTATACATACGACGAAAAAACAGATACTTATATGTATTTAAGTACCGAGGTAAGGAATTAATGTGTGTAAATGTGAGTGAGTGAGTAAGTGAGTGAGTGAGTGTCTCTGTGTGTGCATGTGTTATAAAACTTTCCCCTCATGTTTCAGCCAATTGGTAATCGCATCAAAACAATGGTATTCTTCATTTCTGCCAGTACACTAACAACAGCTGGGATTAATCTAATTACCCTAATTATGCTTTGCCTAGTTTGATAATTTTTGATTTCTATTTGATTTAGTAAAAAATAAAATTTTCTTAATTTTCAGAAAACACAATCTCAAAAATCGGCAGAGGTCAAACTGTTCCTTCACAGTCTGGTTGTTTTTCTATCAGAACTTTTTGCTTCTCTGATTGTGGTAGGTCTTATTTATTATTAAAGAGACATTTAAAAATTCATTTTCACTGTTTAAAATTTTTTAAGGTCCTCATATATTTATGGCCTAACGATCCTACTGTCATCAAAATTTACTACGCACTGGTTACATATTCATCAGATTGTCTAACTTTCATATCTCCTTATATGCTTCTTTTCTGCAGCAAACCCTTAAGAACAAGGGTTTTTAAGGTCTTCTGGAAATGTTGTTATGGAAACACCACTCCAATTCGAATAAGTGGAGTGGCCCCTTTGTTTCCAAACAACAATCAAAGATAAAATGGTAATAAAATGTTAATAAAAATATTATTTACACAAATTGACTTTGAAAATTATAAATGAAAATTGAAAATTTTAAAAAAAAATTTAAAAAAGTCATCCTTCCACGGAAGGATGAAAATTAAAAATTTTAAAAAAAAATTTAAAAAAGTCATCCTTCCAAGGAAGGGTGAAAATTAAAAATTTAAAAGAAAATTTAAAAAAGTCATCCTTCCACGGAAGGATGAAAATAAAATTTTTAAAAAAAAAACAAAAAGAAGAAAGAGTCATCCTTCCACGGAAGGATGAAAATTTAAAATTTAAAAAAAAAATTTTAAAAAGTCATCCTTCCCCAGAAGGATGAAAATAAAAAATAAAAAACAAAACAAAAAAGTCATCTTTCCACGGAAGGATGAAAATTTAAAATTTAAAAAAAAATAAAAAGTCATCCTTCCACGGAAAGATGAAAATTAAAAATTTAAAAAAAAACAATAAAAAAAGTCATCCTTCCATGGAAGGATGAAATTAAAAAAGAAAAAAAAAGAAAAAAAAGAAAAAGTCATCCTTCCATGGAAGGATGAAAAAAAAAGAAAAGAAGAAAAATAAATAAAAAAGTCATCCTTCCATGGAAGGATGAAAACAAAAAATATAAAAAAAACAAAAATAAAGATAAAAAGTCATCCTTCCACGGAAAGATGAAAATTTAAAATTTGAAAAAAAATTTTAAAAAAAAGTCACCCTTCCACGGAAGGATGAAAATTAAAAATTTTAAAAAAAAAATAAAAAAAGTCATCCTTCCAGGGAAGGATGAAAACTAAAATTTAAAAAAAAAAAAGAAGATAAAAAGTCATCCTGCCACGGAAGGATGAAAATGAAAAATGAAAAACAAAAAAAAACAAAAAAAAACAAAAAGTCATCCTTCCCCGGTAGGATGAAAATGAAAAATTTTAAAAAAAAACAAAAAGGGAAAGTCATCCTTCCTTGGAAGGATAATTTTTTTAAAATTTATGCATTGTGAAACCCTACAATTTTTTTACTATCTAAAAACCATTACGCTTGTTTTTTATTTCGTTTTTTTTCGAAGTTTTATAATAGGAAATTGAATTTAAGTGCACTTCCTTTAATTTTCAAAACTCACCTCAACGTCATTCAATTTTCTGAAACACCCAAGCACAAAACACTATACAAATCAATTTAAAAATGCTGTTTTTCAATTAGCATTCTTAAAAATAAAGATTGTTGGCAATTTTTAAATAAATTACACTCCAAAAGTGTTATTTAGTTCTAAATTGTTAAAAATTACCCTGAATCCGTTGTGACATTCAACAGACATCCTGCTTTTTGTGCCAACCGTTTTTTTGCCTTGCCGTTTTTTTCAAGAAATGTTTTCAGTTTTAAAATAGAAACACTTATGTTCAGTTCTTTGTCAAGTTCAATAATTACGAAACATAGTTCTCATCATGAAATCACCTGGTGAGCACGATTGAAGACAGAAATTCACCTGTCGTTTGAGAAATTCTATCTTTGACATTTTCCGCCGTGCAGTAGTAAAGGTTAGTTGTATGGTCGGTGTAGCAAAAAAATTGTAAACTAATAATACTTTTCATTTTAAAAAATAAAATTCCTCTTCAAAAAATATCAGTTTGAAACTATGAATTCATCCAAACTTTTTGTTCTTATTTTGATGGCATTTTTAGCTGAAAATCAAATGTTGCATTAAAATGTTAATCTTTTAAAACATTGGTATCAAATATTACTTGCAAATTGGAGTGATGTGGCAAGTGCTGTTAAAAGGCTAAAAAAATATATTTTTTGCAAAACAAATTGCAAAAAAAACTTTTTTTTAATTCACAAATTCACCGAAATTATATTTTGAATTTTTAAGTTTAATTCCCGCAAACTAAATCCATAATATTTTAATACCTAAATTAAAGCACCCTTGTTATTTAAAAAAAAAATTAAACATTAAGTGTTTTTGTGTGATTGATACATTTCAATGTTTTCCTAATTGTATAAATTCTCACGATTCTCAGCCCCAATAATTTTGGGATGAATTGTTGTTGGTATCTTAAAAACAGTAGAATGATGGAACAAATCGCACAAATTTAAGATGGATGGCAGCTCTCAGATCAATGTCTTGCATTTTCTACAAATATATAATAAGTGTAAAACATTTCACTGTTTTCCAAAAACAATACCCATTAAATTTCGATTTTATAAAAACAACCTGCCCCAACAATAACAAAAAAAATATGCGTGAAGCATTTCGCTTTTGTATTAAAATAACAAAAAAAACACGATAAAAAATTTGCTTTTAACAATTCATAATTTGAAATTTTAGCTTTTGTAAAGTTATAAAGTTAACAAAATATATTAGTTTGGATGTGTTTTCCGAAAATCACCATTTAGATCAATTTTCTATACTTCAAAATTGTCAAAAATCGACATCAACTCACTGTTTTAAAACTGTTACAAAACATTTGCTGTTGAAAAAATCGGCAATTAGAGGTTCAGTCTGTAGTCTTTCAAAACACCTGCATATATGTGATATTTACGTTTCCAATCGCCAGTTCATAAAATACTAAGCGTTATGCAACATGAACTCAGTGTTTTCTAATTTAATAACCATATTTTAATTTTAAAAAATCATCTTTAAAAAACCCTGTTTCAGAAACCATGTCAGTCGCATTCATTATAACCCTCTGCTACGCTGCGATCTCATTGTTGGTCTACGGTGTAGTATGTCTTATTGTGATCTGCAACCGGAATACTGACTACAAATCGCCTTATTATACTCTTTTCTTGATTTCTTCGCTTATTGTAAGTTTTTTAATTCATTTTTTTGTATTTTAATTTTTTTAAGATTTTTTTTAAAATTTTAAATGAAAGTTATGTATTTTTAAATTTTAGAATGTTCTAACCTATCTAAACACATTGCCAACATTGCGATTACCTGAACAGACTTGTAAAGGATGTCTATTTTCACCACTTTTTGAATTAAAATACTTCTTTGGGATGGAATTATTGGCATACGGTATTCAGTATTTTGCCTACTTACAGTACTCCATGAGTTGCATAATTGCAATAAATCGATTTATTTGTATCCTGAGGCCGTTTAATTATGTTAAAGTGAATACTTTCTCTTTTTTGTATCTCTTTCTATGTCTCTCTCTCTTTTTCTCCTTCTCTTTCTCTCTCTCTCTCTCTCTCTCTCTCTCTCTTTCTCTCTCTTTCTCTCTGTCTCTCTCTCTCTCTCTCTTTCTCTCTCTTTCTCTCTCTCTCTCTCTGTCTCTCTCTCTCTCTATTTCTCTATTTCTCTAAACCTTTTTATTCCAGATTTGGGCAAAGTTGGTCATCCCATGCATTCTTCTGCTATTCTTTGGGCCAGTTTTCCTAGTCAACAACCCATTTGTCTATGAAGTTAACTATGTATACAACGAAACTTTAGATTCCTATAGGTTTTTCACTGCTGAGGTAAGACAAAAGTGTGTGTGTGTATGTGTGTGTGTGTGTGTGTGTGTGTGTGTGTGTGTGTGTACTTAACCAAATTAACTTTTTTTATATTGGATAAATTTAAAATAAAAGTATTTTGAAAATAATTTTTTAATCGCAATTCAATGTTTTACCACCATTTTAAATTTGTGTCATTTCATAAATCCGCTAATACGATAACGGAATTTTTGTGAAACTGTAAACTTCCATTGGTTTTACAAAAAGTGTTCATTATACGAATACTACGGTATGATAACCGTAATTTTTTTTTAAATTATGTAATCGATCAAAAATTTAGTACGCAATTGAATCAGTATTACAAAAATTAACAGGCTATAAATTAAAAATATTAATAAATTAAATAAGTATAAATTAAAAATTTGCATTGATTAAACCATTTTTTTAAAATGCAAATCGATGTTTCATCATGGCGTCAAAGTTGCATCTCCTTATCAATACAATCTTTTCCTTAGGCTATACCAAATTATTCAAAACTTTACAATCAAAATTAACAAAATTGGTTGAAAAAAAAGTTTCTATGGAAAAATAGTTTTTAAAGTAATTTTTCAAATTATAACTGACAAATCACAACTCGTTGTTTTTCATAGCTTTTTTTCCGTGATATTTAAATTTTTCGAATTCTCTTCACCGCGAAAAATTGGGATTACTGTAAAATGTAGTACGCAATGAAATCGAAAACTAGCAAAATTAGAGAATTATTGCATAGTAACGATAAAGCATTTTTTCCCTTTTTTTCCAAATTCCATATCAATGTTTCATCATTATGTGAAGTTTTGACTTTTTGATTAATTGACAATGTACGCGTGAAAACAGTCAATCAAATGAAAAGTAGAATTTGAATTTAACAGGATTTGTTAATTCTTTTTTTCTAGAATTCTTTTAACCTTCTTTTTTTCTTCTTTAAACCTTCTTTTAATTTAAAAAATTTGAAAAGTGACTAAGTTTTACCAAGTTTCAACCAATAAATAATTGTGAAAAAAAAATTTTGTTTGTTTAATGTTTCACCACAAGAGCATATTTTTACTCCAAGTAAACAAATTCACTTCGGCTCCCGTTCTGCGTACCATGTTTTCTTATGCACGCCTTTTTTGCATACGGTGGCACTAAAAAATATCTATCGTCAAAACATGCGTGAAACGGAAAATATTGTACGCAATGGAAACTATTGACATATTTTAACAGACTATTTTTTTTCAATTTTAAATCAAATTAGTTTTAATTGAAGACAATTTTAATTCAAATTTCGTAATTTAATTCAAATTTAGTATTCCAAAAAAATATTAGTAAAAAAATAATCTTTCACATAAATTAATTTTTAAAAAATTTAAATCAGTTTTACAATTTTTACAAGAAATTTAACTTTTCAGCCAATTTCCAATCGCTTCAAAACAATGGTCTTCTTTATTTCTGCAAGTACAGTAACAACAGCTGCGATTAACTTAATTACAATTATTATGCTTTGCAAGGTTATTATTTAAGTTTTATTTTTATTTTTTTAAATTTTTTTTTCAGCAACGTCACTCTCAAAAGGCGGCAGAGGTCAAATTATTCATCCACAGTTTGGTTGTATTTCTTTCTGAACTTTTTGCTTCTTCAATTGTGGTAGGTTTTTTTATTTTAAAAAAATTAAATTCGGCGTTTCATTTTCCCTTTTTTAAATTTTTTTATATTTTAAGGTTCTTCTCTGCTTAATGCCAACAAATCCTGCAATCATCAATTTGTACTTTGCTCTTGTGACCTACACTTCAGATTGCCTTACTTTTATATCTCCTTATATGCTTCTTTTCTGCAGCAAACCTTTAAGAATTAGAATATTAAAGGCCATTTGGAAATGTGCCATTGGTAACAACTCTGCAATTCGAATAAGTGGAGTGGCACCTTTGTTTCCAAATAATCGATAATAGATTTTTTAATAAAAGATGACAAAATGATTTATTCAAACTTCTCCTATGTTCTACGGGTTTCAGTGCAAAACAAGACCTACGTGCGTAAACAGAGTACAAGGTAGAAGAAAAATTCTCTAATTTAAAAAAGTACAAAAGTAAAAAACTCCAGGATTTCAAAAATGGTTTTTATAAGTTTGAAAAAAAATATTAAAAAAATACTTCATCATTTTGAATTGGGAAAATACGTTTGACCCTGAAAATGAAACAAAATTGCAAATTTCAATTTTTAAGCCAGATCATACCAATGTTTCAGTTGCAGTACTATTGTTTTGCATATATGATTGATACTCAATCGAAACTTTAAAACCAGATGATTATCGATTTTAAAGGAATAAAACATCATCAGCAAAAATCAATAAAATGTATTCAAATAATGTAAAGGTATACTCGCAGCCAAAAAATACATCTAATTAAAATAGTGAAGTGATGTGGCAAAATCTTGAAACTTGAAGGAAACGTTCTCAGTTTATCCAACAATAGATAAAAGCTGATTGAAATCGACGAATGAAGTTTTTGTAAAATTTGAATTGTTATAAGGCTATTTTTAATTAGTTTTTTTTTAAATCTTTAAATCACTTATTTTTAAATTATTTTTCATAAAGCCTTCATATGTAAAGTGTGACATGAATAGCATTTTATTAAACAAAATTTCAAAATTGGCAAAAACTATTAGTTGAAGGAAAGTTTTTTTTAATTAGTTATTTTTAAAAATTAATCTTTAATACCCTTATTTTTTAAAGTTATATGTAAGCCTTCATAGCGAAAGGTGAAGTAGCATAATTAAAATAGCATTTTTAAGTCTCCGTCAAACAATAAAAAAACGATTTTATGATTAAACTGTAATAAAACATTTATTATTAAAAATAATTTGTTGTAACTTTTCTAACTAAATTTTCAACTTTTATTTTATATATAAAAAAAAGTTATTTTTCATTAAATGGACCAATATGCGGTATCACATCGGTGTATTTCCATTTCAATGTATCAAAGTTGAGAAATACCTTTATTGCTTCATTTATAGATTTCAAAAGAGTTCGGTTAATTTCAGAAATTGGAATTTAAAAGTACAATAAGTATTAAGTTTTTTTTGGCAAAAAGAAGAAGGTAATTGAAATTCCACCAATTTTTTTCACTTTTGGTTGTCAATTTAGTTAACAAAAAAGTTTGATAGACGTTAACCTAAAAAGCACTAATTTTCTCAAAAAAAATTTTGAAAAGCGTGAAACAATGGTTTTTGAAATCGATGAAATTAAATTGAAATCATTAAAAAGAATATGAAATTTTCATTATCGAAATAAAATTTTCATCTATAAACTATAAACATCAATTTTTTAGCCTTTCTCATTCCGTTCTTGCAAAAACAGGAAACGCGTTTTCTCAATGGGTGGGCAGCGCGGGAATTTTTAAAATAAGAAAAATCACGATCAAAAAATTATTACGACTTTTTTTGTAATTTATCGTATGTGTTCAAAATCTTTTACTACCAATTTTAAATAATTTCCCATTTTAATGTTCTAAATGTTTCAGAATTTTTAGAAATAAGCTAGCAATGTAACGTTCCAATAACATTTCCTTCAGCTGCACTGCAAATTAATTAAGGTATTTAATCATTTTAATAAACTAAGTTTGTAAGATTTAAAAATAAAAACCCAATGCTGCACCAAAAATTCAACGATACATTGGAAACTGGCAGTTTTAAATTTTTGATCGTGACTTTTTTTATTTTAAAAAGTTCATTTCAACACTTTCAAAAAATCTTTGTTTCGCGCTTTTGAAATTTTTGAAATTTTTGAGAAAAATTAGTGTTTTAGGTTACCTTTTTTATTTATCTTTTTTTTTCTTAATAGACAGCAAAAGTGAAAAAATATTAATTGGAATTTCAATTACCTGCTTCTTTTTCTGCAAATAAACTAAAAGAAAAAAACTTTAATCCTATTGTACCTTTAAATTCCAATTTCTGAAATTTTTCCGAAACCCGAACTTTTTTGAAATGTATAAAGAAAGCAAAAAAGGTACATTTGAATTGAAACTATATCTATGTAACACCCATTATTAAAATAAATTAATGTTATTTCACAACTTTGATATTCAAATGGAAATTCACTGTGATTACTTTGACAATAAAAAGATTTTTGGTGACCCTTTGAAACATTGTTGTAGAAAAATCGAATACCGCATATTTGTTTTTTTTTTTTTTTTTTTTTGATAAAAAATATGCTTTACAAATTGTAATTTAAAGTTCAAGTTCAGTAAATTTGTTGCTTAAAAGTTATTGAAAATATTGGAGTGGTGCGCCAAAAAGCTAATTTTTAAATCTGCAACAGTCCTATGACGATTTTAAGATTACCACTTTTCAATTTCATCAAAGGAAAACCAATTTTACCGCAATTGTAAGAATTGGCCACCAGCAATGAGCATTTCTTTTTTCTCACGATATTTCACTCCTTCCTGCCACAAAAATCAAACCTGCAAAAATTTGATCCTGGGAAATGTTATCTAAATATCAAGAACTTTTTCTTTTTCCTTTTCAGTTACATAAAGGAGTTCAAAATCAGATTCAAAATCCTCAAACGTACTTTCAGTCAGCGTTACACCATATTTCGCATTATTGACGTTAGCCCCATCATTCCACTGTTTCACACAAATTTATTAGAAGGCGTATGCACTATGGTGACATCTGAGTTATTACTTTTTCAGACTATAATTTCGTCACTGAAATAATCATCCCCCGCGAAACAATTACGCAAAAAGGTGGAAAAAAGAAGGTGATCGTTGATTCTAATGGAATATTTTGTTATTTTTTAGAAAACTTTTTTACTCAAAACTAGACGGATGTTTTGAAACTTTGGCAAATAGTATTTGGAAATGGTTGAAACAGATAGATAAGTTAAATTAGAAACTAGATTTTTCTTTTTTTATCTGACGTCTTTTTTTATCTGACGTCTCTTTTTTTATCTGACGTCTTTTCGTGAATAAAATGTTTTTAAAAACGTAATCTCATGGGAAATGTAATCTCATGGGAATAGACGACTGAAACATTGTATAGCTTACTTATTTTCCAATATTCGGAAACATTCAACTCACTCCAAATTTTGTCACGATGTGATATATGACTTTTTTATTGTAAATTCTAATTGCCAAAAGAAACATGACCAATTTTTTTCTGCTAAAACTGTTTAAAACAAAAATTTTAGCGACGACGTATACTTCCTTTAAAAAAGCTTAAAACAAAATTTTAAAACAAAAAAAATTATAAACCAAGCTGTTTTCTTATGTTTTTCCATTTTTGAATGGTAAATCAAAAGCTTTACTTTGGACAAAAAAATACATTATTATATTAACATATAAAAATGAACTTTTTTAGTACAAATGAAAAACAAACCCCGTTACAATTTTTTACGTTACAAAAATTATAATTATAATCTGATATCAAGAAAGTGCAAGTCTACTGGTTGAAATCAAAATTTGTTTTATTTTTATAACATTGAAACAGTGGAGTAATTTGGCAAAACACAAAAAGTTTGTTGAACCTGTGGCTTGCATTTTTAAGTTTTTTTTTCTTTAAATTTGGGATACTCAAGTAAGACATGGCTCTTTTTTTAATAAAAAAAGTTTATTCTGTTGTAATGGACAACAAATATATTTGAAAAAAAATTTTTAAAAATTTAAAAGAAATCAATAGTTTTATTAGTAAACCAATTTGGAATTTATTCCGTTTCAACTGGTTTGGAAACGTTGCAAAAGAAGAAATATAGGATCTTTCCAAAAATGCTGAAAATTTATAAATTGGTTTTTAAAAAAACATTCCTATTTTTATTTTGACTTAAATTGTTTTCGAAGTAACCTTTTAAATGTTTTTGAGAAAGTTTAAAAATTTTTAATTTTAAATTGGTTTTTATAATCGAAATCTTAACCCATTGTTGTATAAATATTGTTTTTTTTTTCAATTTTTTGTTTGTACCCTGGTGACCTCTTTTAATATAGATGTACTTCTTGGCTTCAAACTATAATTGCATCAGACAACTAGTCATTCCCGGCGAAACAATTACGCAAAAAGGTGGAAAAAAGAAGCTGATCGTTGATTCCAACGGAAGTGTTCATTTGTTTCCGGAAGTTGTTTTATGGCTTAAAATTTGATGACCGATTTCATTTCATTTTAAATCTTTTCCTTGTTACTTTTCGTAAAAATACAAGATTTTCGTTTTTTTTTTTATTTCAAAATTAGACGAATGTTTCGAACCATTTACAAATAGTTTAGCAATTTTTTCACACGCTATCTTAAGTTAGTCGAGCTCTTGTCTCTTTATCAACATGAAAGCCAAAATGCGAGAATTCATAAAAATGAGAACCAGTTTAGATGGAATATTTCACCTGATGATTTGTCTTTTTATTTTAAAAAAAAATAGAAAAAAATATTTTATTGAATAGATGTCGTTTACACGATTCTGAAACACAACCCTTTTATGTGATTTGGGCTGCAAAAGGGGCGCGTTTACACGGCCGTTTTACGCGTTTGCCGCACGAAAACACGGCTAGAGAGGGCGAGAGAGTGTGGGAAATGGGGAGACGCAGGGTTGGCGGCAATTCAAATGGTAATTTCCCGAAAATTCAAGCGCTCCTAAATCGGTTAATTTTTATCCAAAATAGGTAATTGAGGTATTTTTCGGAATCCTGGGAATGAGTTCTAGGCTTTAATCACAAAATCAGAAAAATTATTTTTACGCGGTCCTTCCCCTTTAATTAAATAAAGTTATCAACAGTTGCCTTCTCTCGATGTGTCGATTGAATTAAAATATTTACAAATTTTAAAGTCAAATCATTATTCGTACAAATTTTTTTCCCTTTTTTTCTCATCATCAAATTTTTTTCACATCTGGGTTTGACCACAGATGGCATTTTTCTTTCTGGTGCATAAGAATCAATAAAATTTTAGCATTGGGCTCAAATTTTTCAAAAATTTAAATATTCAAGCATGGTTTTTTAAAATTAGATTTTTTTTTTCATCAGCCAAATGTTTTGACATATTTGCAAATAAATTAAGTAAACAGAATCCATGATATGCCACTCGTTGTTCAAAAAAAATAATTTACGTTTTTTTAATGGACGTTTTTTAATTAGATGTTTTTAAATCAACCAAATGTTTTGAAATGACGGCAAATATATTAGGTAAAAATATTTCATGATTTGCACTCGTTGGTCAAAAATTAATCTATGAAAGAGACGAATAAAAAAAATTTCTTTTTTTTAGATTTTTATTAATTTTTATATATAATGAGTTCTTCTAAACCTGATATTTCTCTAGCCTTCAATGAGACGTAGTCCTTAGTCTTACCCCAAAATTGGATCGCAGAAATTGTAATTTTCCGCAATCTAATCACGCTCAACCTGTAAACAAAGCCTGATCTTGGATTCTGACTTCACCACATACGTGCTAAAATGTTATTTACCATAAGCACACATGTTTTTACAAGAAAACATGCTATTTACAAACTGGCATTAATGTTGATCTACCGTAACCTTAAAGGGGAAGGACCGCGTAAAAATTATTTTTCCGATTTTGTGATAAATGTCTAGATCTCATTCCCAGGATTCCGAAAAATACCTCGTTTACCCTTTTCGGATTAAAATGAATCGATTTAGGAGCGCTTGAAATTTGGGGGAATTGCCGTTTGAATTGCCGCCAACTCTGCGTCTCCCCATTTCCCACACTCTCTCGCCCAATCTGGCCGTGTTTCCGTGCGGCAAACGCGTATAATGGCCGTGTAAACGCGGCCCTTTTGCAGTCCAAATCATATAAAAGGGGTATGTTTCAGAATCGGGGAAACGATGTCTACTCAATGAGACTATAATAAAAAAACTTTGAAAAATCAATTTTAAGAGGTCCTTCCCTTTTCACCTGTGGATAACCATCATTTTAACGAACTACGTGCACGGTGCTTACGCGTCCGCCCAATCCATCGGTTTATTGAATTTTTGGTCGTCACTTTTGAATTTTCAATGTTCCCGCCTGTAAAGACGCAGAAACCTCTGGTTGTCTGACTTGGTAGCGCTGCGATTTTCACACCCGTATGAGATCGGCGGTTGCGTAAAGGGTAGTCCCCCGCATACAATAATCAGCACCATAGTCAATTCCAAGTTGTAAAGAAGTCCTTGACCGTCCCTTTAAATAAGCTCATGAAACAGAAGAATGATGTGACAAAATGGCGAAAATTGTAAGTTTGTCCCAAAACGGCTGTTCCTTTGCAATCCCCAGGACCAGGGTTCAATCCTGCTGCCTGCCCTATGACGCGCTTTGCTTTCCGGCCGTGGACTATAATACCATCTGCAGACTAATCACTCCCGCCAAATCAATTAAGCAAAAGGTTGTGAAAAAACGGGCTGATTGTTGATCCAGGAAGTTTTCTCTGGTCTTTCAGGTGTATATAAACCACTTTTCTGATTTTTTTTCATTTGTTTAAAAAAAACTAAACATTTAAAAATGTGTTCCGCGGTTACTGCAAACTTTTTGTTTTTGACAAATCACTCCACTGTTTCCATGCTGTAAAATGTAAATCTTCTACCATTTTATCATTTCATTCATATAATTTAATTAAAACTTTCAAATGTTATAAAAAGATATGATGTTTTCGGAGGCTTGAACTTTCTTGATATCAGATTATAATTATAATTTTTGTTTTTCTCAGCAAAACTGTGACTGAAAATGATATATGATTCAAGAGGAAATTATTTTTCTTTTTTTAAGGAATTATTCACAAAACCAAGTTTTTTATCGGGGGTTTGTTTTCGCGAATAAAGCATGCTTTGTATTTATTTGTGGTCCCAAGTCCGGCGATTTAAAAAAAAACTAAATTATATTGTTCGAATTGCTTATTAAATCAGCAAAACATTTTTTTCCTCAAAATTCATAGAAATATATTTTTCAAACTACCTAAAATCCGTCTTTTTTATTTTTCATTGTTTTTCATTAGTGTGTTATGTTTGTTGAAATAGTGAATTTTGTTATTGTATTATGTATTTTCTTTTAATAGTTTAAAAAAACATTTTTGTTTATTTTTAAAAAATTTGAGGGATTTTTTTTTCAAATTTTAGTGAATGTTTTGCCTTGCTGGCATAACAATTCACCAATTAGAAATCATTAGTTTTTCCGACGGTCACATGTTGTCTAAAATGACTAAAAACAAAAATGATTTCTATTTTTTTAACTAAGAAAATAGGGGTAATTATATTTTTTTCCTTAACAATTTATGCGCATACCTATAACTTCAAATCGATTTTTGAAATTTCTTTTAAAAAAATGCTCGTTTAGTTGAAAAAGAACAACGGTTCCGTTTGAGGGGGATCTGGTAAAACGCGATTTTTTTAAAATAAAAATCATTTTCAACAAAAATTTTACAAAAAAAATTCCCACAAAAAATTTCAACGCTTAAATGTTTCGAAACTTTGTTAGCTGAACAGAATCTTTTAACTTCAATAACATCTTTTCAGAGCATGCTAAACGAAATCTGCAAATGTTTTTTTATTAAAGTTTATTGTTTCGAAAAAAATATTCCATGGCTTTTGCAAAATAGAATTAACCTGCAGATTTCTAAAATAAAAGGGCAATATATGGAGATAGCTAAAAACATGGTTCAATTAAACTTAAAACTGAAAACTGTGACTAAAAACGGGCTATGATTCAAAAGAAAATTCTTCTTTTCAAGCAATTATTCACAAAACCAAGTTTTTTTATCGGGGGTTTGTTTGTTTTTTACTTCGCGGAAATATAATGCATTTTTTTTAATTCATAAAAATATATTTTTCAATCCACCTATTTAATTTTTTATTACTGTCAGTTGGTTATGTTGCTAAATATCTTTTGAAATAATGAATTTTGTGATTTTATTATTTCTCAGATGTATTTTCTTTTAATTGTGTTAGTTTTTTTTTAAATTAAGGGTTTCTTTGTTCATTTTTTTATTTTTTTCTGTTTTTCAATTTTTAAGTGAATGTTTTGCATTTTTTTCATAAAAATTCACCATTTAGAAATCATTAGTTTTTCCGACAGCCAGATTGGGTGTAAAAAAGACTGAAAATAAAAAATTATTTTTTTTAAATTACGTCATTGTAAAAAAAACTTCACTGTTTAATCTATTTTTTTTATATTCTTTACGTGTTGGAAAAGAACAAAAGTTGCGTTTGACACTTGGTGGCGTGGTTATGGTTTTATTTACAAAAAAAAAACAAAATATTTGTTTAAAGAAACGCTCAAATGTTTCACAATTTTGTTAAATGAAATGAATCTATCAGAAATTACATAATTTAGCGTCTGTTGAAAGTAATCTAAATTATTTTTCCATTTTGAAAAGGAATAAAACCGTTTAACAAAAGTGCAAAATTTGAAGATAAATAGAAAAATGGTTCAACTAAATCAAACAAAACTAAATACAGTAAACCGAATTATATTTGCACCAGGGACACACATTGTTCTCTAGTATTGGCTCATTATATATCATGTTTTGCCACACCATTCCATTGTTTGAAAAGTTTTACTTTAAGAATAAAATTCCAATATATTTTTATAAAAGCGCGATATTATCATTTTTACATTTTTCTGCCAAAAAGTTAGACTTCACCCATGTTTCAAAACTTTGCAAAATTAATTGAACAGTTAAAACAAAGATTCTAACTTCATGTAGACTTGCACATTTTTGAAAACAAAAAATACAACAAAAAACAAATTTACAAAAAATAACTCCAATGTTTTAAATTAAATTTTCACACTTTTCAAGTTTTTCAACAAATGGTTCCGCCACGATTGCCGCTGATTTTTTGATTTCAGCAAAGTTGGGATCAGAAGACTTGCACTTTCTTGATATCAGACTATAATAACATCTTTTGACTTGTCATTCCCCGAAAACCATTGCGGAAAAAGCGATGATTCTTGCTTCAGGCGGAACTTTTGTCCATTTTTGAGGAAATTATTCACCAAATTCATGTTTTGTATCGAAAAAGATTCCGCGTGACGCCCCTTTCATTGTTGAAATATTCTTCTCTAAACCTACATCAATTTTAATCCTTTGAAACATTGGAATGATGTGGAAAATTTTTGACATCATTCCAATGTTTCCTTTAGCAAATAACAAGCAGTAAATTTATGATCCTTCCGACTTGCTACGGGTTTCAGTCGCGATATTCCACCTTGGTGCCTGGCACCACTATCAATTTCCATCAGAAAACATTTGGAAAACATGCGGAAATTATGGGAAGTGCAATTAACCCGTATTGAGAATTAAAGAGTTTTTGAATGAGTAAACATCTCACTTTTCAGAAGTGACGATTTCAATTTGATAGCGTAGAATTTGACTATTTGGACTTTTTTTTTAATTGATGTTTCTGTCTCTCTCTTTCTCTCGTTCTCTCTCTTTCTTTTTTTCTCTCTCTGTCTCTCTCTCTTTCTCTCTATCTTTCTATCTCTCTATCTCTCTCTGTCTCTCTTTCTGTCTCTCTCTCTCTCTCTCTCTCTCTCTCTCTCGCTAACTATACTTTTCTAACAAATTGCTTGAAAAGCTGATCTTTCGCCTAGAATAACCGCTGTTTACAAGTTGGAAAGTGGTCCTGATGTTTTACGAATGTTGCCTGCAATAGTTGGCAATATGCACCCATAAAACATCGGAAACTGTTTTATGAAATGGGCGAATATTTTACGTTATCGTTAAATTTTTGCGTATGAGCTGTCCGCTGTTTACGGCACATCATGATTTTAACCTGCTTGACTAACAAAAGCGTATATCAAACTTAATTTTATAAATTTTGTTATTAAAAATACTGAATAACATATTTTTGAATAGATTGAAATCTATGTTTCGGCCGTGCCGTCCAAATTATCGGTCCGGTTATTGAGAAGTATGATCATCGAAGTCCTAAGAATCTAAGATGCGTATTTTCCATAGATCTGGATTGAAACACTTTTCTGAGCAGCTGAAAATTATGTCTTGGTGCAAAAAAGCACCAAGTACAAATGATATAAACAGTCGAATGGTATTTATAATCAAAGAGAAATCACAATTTTCATTTTTAATTTTTCATATTTTTTTCGTTTGGCTGAGAATCAAACGGATGCATGATAACTGCAATATTGAAACAGTGGAGTGATCCGGCAAAACTAAAAATGTAACATTGGCAAAAACTTTTTGGGCGAATACTTTGAAATTGACAATTTTTCCTAAAGATCGATGTTTTTAAAAAGCTTTTTTATTTATCTCGATTTAAAGAGTTTCAAAAGTTATTTTATAAATAATAAAACAGTTTTGGTTTAAAAGCCCAGTTTTGGAAAAAAATAATTTGAATTTCAATGTTCCCTCTTGAAACGACGTAGAAAACTCTAGTTGTCTGGCATGGTAGCATCCCGATTTTCACACCCGTACGAGATCGGCGGCCGCGGAAAGGGTAGTCCTGCCGCATACCGTACATAGCGCCGTAGGACCTCCGTTTGCAAATTTAATTTAAAGGATCGCGTAAAAATAATTTTTCTGTTTTTGTGATAAAAGTCTCGATCTTATTCCCAGGATTCCGAAAAAAAAAACCTCATTTACCCATTTTGTATCAAAATGAACCGATTTAGGAGGGCTTGAATTTTCGGGAAATTGTCATTTGAATAGCCGCTAACTCTGCGTCTCCCCATTTCCCACACTCTCTCGCCCACTCTAGCCGTATTTTCGTGCGGCAAACGCGTAAAACGGCCGTGTAAACGCGCCCCTTTTGCAGCCCAAATCATATAAAAGGGATGTGTTTCGGAATCGTGGAAACGATGTCTACTCAATGAAACTAGAATAAAGATACTTTGAAAAATCAATTTTACGAGGTCCTTCCCCTTTAACATAGAATTGTTAGATACTCAGCCAAACCAGTTTCTGAAATTGAGATACAGTAATACACAAGTTTGTTTTCCCCAACGTCATGCAACCCCCGTTTACTTCCTGACACACATTGTTTTTCCCTCCGCAAATTGTTGGCTTGTAATCAGCGCTTAGCAATTTAGCCTTTCTAGATTACTACTATTTCCGGAGTTCCAGGCACTCATTCAGCCTTTTGTAGTCAATTTGGACATGTCTCCAGCTGGGATTGTCACGTTCACCTACAGTATTCTATCATTGATTGTTTATGGAATTGTTTGTTTTACGATTCTGAGGCATAGGAAGAGTGACTTCAAGTCTTCCTATTATACGCTGTTTTTGATTTCTTCGCTTATTGTAAGAGAGAGAGAGAGAGAGAGAGAGAGACATTGACAGAGAGAGAGAGAGAGAGAGAGAAGAGAGAGAGAGAGAAAGAGGAAGAGAAAGAGAGAGAGAGAGAGAGATAGACAGAGAGAAAGAGGAGAATGAGAGAGGGAAAAAGAGAGGAAGAGAGAGAGAGAGAGAGACAGAGAGACAGAGATAAAAACCAAAAGTTCATTTTCAGAATGTTTTAACCTATTTGAATACTCTGCCAACTTTGAGAATCCCCAGAGAGACTTGCGAGAATTGCCTGTTTTCACCAATTTTCAAAGCTGGTCATTTCTTTGGACTCGAAATCTTGACAAGTGGACTACAGTACTTTGGCTATTTACAGTACTCTATAAGCCTAATGATTGGTCTCAATCGATTGCTTTGTGTTATTTTTCCGTTTACTCATAAAAAGGTAAGAGTGAGTGAGTGAGTGAGTGCGTAAGCGTACGACGCGTGAACGTGAGTGTGAGAACGTGAGTGAGTGAGCCTAATCGCGTGACATTTCAGATCTGGCAAAAAATCTTCCTCCCTTGTCTAATCCTAGCTCTGGGTGGTCCAACCATCCTCTGCGGAAATCCATATGCCTACGCTTGTTACTACGAATACGTTAACAAAAGCGACAGTTACCTTCTCCACACAGACTGGGTAATTTTAAATAATATTGATTTTGTTTTTTTAATTTTTTTAAATAAAAAAATTCGAATATCGATTTTTTCAGCCTTTGGAATATCGTTTAACAAGAATGGTCTACTTCATTAACATTTGTTCTTTAATTAATGGAGGAATAAGCGCTGCGACTTGGATTCTTCTAGTAAAGGTTTTTTTATTTATTTAAATTGGGTAAATTTTAATTTTCAGCAAAAACATATCCACAAGTCGGCGGAAGTGAAACTACTGATTCATAGTTTGGTTTCTTTCCTTTCTGAGTTGACAGCTGCTTTGAATGTGGTGAGTTCTCTCTCTCTCTCTCTCTCTCTCTCTCTCTCTCTTTTTTCTCTCTCTCTCTCTCTCTCTCTCTCTCTCTCTCTAAAAGCCATTTCAGCTCCTCCTCTTCATCTGGCCCACTAATCCTACTGTAGCCTACTGGTGCCTCCTTCTGATGCCCTACACCTCAGACGCTTTGACCTTCTTCTCTCCCTACAGCCTCGTTTTCTGTAGTTCTCCTCTCAGAGAACGTATTTTCACCTCCTTTCGCAAGAATGATTCTACTCATTTAACCCGAGTTTCGATGATTCAACCAGCCGCCAGTCAGTCCAGTCCACGTGTTGTTTGCTGAAAAATTGTGTCAATAAATATTTTTTACCGTTTTTTTAGTAAAATAGTGTTTTCTACAAATTTTAATCCTAGTTTCGCGAGTTGGTTCATGACCACCGTAGTTCGATCCCGCCCGGTGCACTTTAATTTTTCCCGTTTTAAAATAGTTTTAGATTATTTGAACAGTAGCAATACTAATAACTCTTTTGCTGATTTTAAAAATTTTAAATAGAAATAAAATTTTAATACGATTTTTTGTGCTTTTTGTAGGCAGGGCTTTTTTTATATAACAGTTTTTTCACTTTACGCCTAAAAGGATAAAATTTCTGAAAAGTTGTTTCACTTTTCGAAAAAGTAATATTACTTTTTTTTTAAATTTTGTATGTTTTGTAGTGACAACCGATCGATTACGGGTTCCCGCCGCTTCTCTCTCTCTCGGAGAGGGCGCAGACAATGAGAGTGCAGCGCCTTTTTTTGCATACGGTGCGCACTTAATTTGTGTTGGAAAGCTCACTGTTATCACGTACTTTGCATATTTTCGTCCACACGCTACGGTTACTGTATGATTTCGAAATTTTAAAAATATATTTACGCTTTATTTTTTGTATTTTCACACGTTTTTCTTCATTTTTTGAATATAAAATGCTTCTGCGGCCTAATTTCCATATTTCCAGACCAAATTATGGACGCGCTGATGAATTCCATCCCCAGAGGGAAGAGGGACGAAGTGAGCATCATTCTGACGGCCGATTTCATCGACAGAGAGCAGAAAGTCGACATGTTGAAGGATATTATCAAGGACCAGGGGCTGCTGACGAAGATCCTCGAATTTATCAAAAAGGTAATTCTTGATTATAGCTCAAAATTGAGATTTTTGGGCCAAATTGATTTGGGAAAAGCGTTTTTAATGGAGTTTTATCTTCAGGGGCCGGCGGAGACCCCCTTTCTGGACCTTGTCGTCGACGGCATGGAGAAGAACGTGATGAAGAGTCTGCTGGAGAGCGGAGATTTCGAGAATCTCGAGAGGATCATGCAGAGGGAAGGAGAGGAGGTCCAGGAGGCCTATGGAGAATGGAAGAAGAAGAACCACGTCGAGGTCAATTTTAACGCCAAAATGGTGTAAAATATCGATTTCTTTGCGAAAAAACGTGATTTCTAGTTACTTTATCGTGGGAAAAGTGTTAATTACTCGTTCTACGTGGAAAAAGACGCTTTTGACCTCTGAATGTCGATAATTGAGTTCTAAATATCGATTTCCAGGTTTCGGATGATTTCCTGGCCGCTGTGCGGGGCCTCGACCTCCAGAAGACGGCCGCCGCTGAGGTCCGATTGGTGGAAGACGACGAGGAGGAGGAGGAGCTGGCCTTCACCGCTCCCCACATTCGCGTAACGATGGCCTTGATGGCTCGTCCGCTGGTCGACGTCATCAAGAGGAACATGGCTGAGAAGAAGGAGCTCGCGCAGAAGATCGATGAGGTGCTGATAGCTTCCTACAGAAGCGGAGAGAATTAGAGAAGCAGAAGGGTGGAGAGAGGGTTAGGAGGCAGAGAAACGGTGCGGATTGGTTAGCGACGCAGAGGACCGGCATCGATTAGTTTGAGAGAGAGACGCAGAGTAGTAGCAGATTGGTTGGAGACGCAGAGGAACAGGGCAGTTTAAGAGACCAATAGGAGCCTGTTAGTGACGCAGAGAACGGGAAGACAGGGTTAGAGAAGCAGAGAAAAATATATTACATGTTAGAGACGCAGAGAAACAGTGCCTCCCAGAGGTGTAAGTGGCCTTTGGTTGCCAGAAGCGGCTTTTAATTATCATTGCAAGACGGTTCAGACAGGGTTAGAGACGCAGGGAGCTAAACGGTTAGAGACGCAGAGAGCAAGGCTAACTGGGTTAGAGACGCAGAGAGCAAGGCCGACCGTTGGGTTAGAGACGCAGAGAGCAAGGCCGACCGTTGGGTTAGACGCAGAGAGCAAGGCTGACTGTGGGTTAGAGACGCAGAGAGCAAGGCCGACCGTTGGGTTAGAGACGCAGAGAGCAAGGCCGACCGTTGGGTTAGACGCAGAGAGCAAGGCTGACTGTGGGTTAGAGACGCAGAGAGCAAGGCTGGCTGAGGGTTAGAGACGCAGAAAGCAAGGCTGAATGAGGGTTAGAGACGCAGAGGAACATTCTATAAACCTCCATTAATCCCATTTCTTCAGGTCCTCGCCTCCTCGATGAACGTTTCCTCTGGAGACGAGGACTCGAACCCCGAATCGGGCGTTGAAGAGTACACGAAGAAGGTATTTTGCCCCAATTTCAGCCATCAATTGACGAAATCTTCAGGTCGACGAGCTGGACCGCGAACTGAACCGCATCGCCAGGTACATGGCCGAATTCGCCGTCTACACCCACGTGGTGGAGGAGAGGCCATTCGACCCCTTCGCCTACTGGATGGAAATGTCCATCTCCGATGATAAGGTGATTTTTGATTGTTTAATTCATATTTCAAACATTTTTTGATTGTTTAAATTCAAATTTCAAACATTTTTTATTTCCATTCAAATTTTAAGTGTTTTAATGGCTCTATCCAGGATTATCGGTCCTTAAATTATAGCGGTCCATAAACAATTTGAAAATTTGAAAAATAAATGTTTTTTTTTAAATTTTTATTATATTTCATTTTTGTATAATTTTTTTCATTTTCGACACTTTCACTTTCAAAAAAAAGTAAAAAAAATAATTTAATTTAAAAAATAAATTAAAAATTGTCTTTTTTTAAATTTTCGACACTTTCAGTAGATTTTTTTCTTTTTGTTACCTTGTATTTTCTCTTTTTCTCTCTATATCAAAATTTTTTTTTTAAAAACCTAAACATTCCAAATATTTAATATAAAACAATGAAACTTAATTGTTTTAAAAATTTAAATTATTTTAATTTTATATTTTTTTGAAAGTGAAAGTGCCAAAATTTAAAAAAAATGTTTTTTTTTTAATTTTCAAATTTTGTATAGACTGCTATAATTTTTAAGGAGCGCTATAATTAGATGTTATGACCCGCTAATCCAGGATAGAGCCGTTTAAATGATTTTTGATGATAAAAATTTTCAGAAAGCAAGGAGGGAGATGGGAGTGGATGAGATGGTCAAGGATTTCCAGAAGAATCACGAACAGGCGGTGGAGCGCGTCATCGATGAGCTCAAGGCCGGCCGTCGAAGCGTCGCCACCATTTTGCAGGTGGGACCCGGCCTCTGCGTCTCTAACCTTCATCATATAATCCTCTGCGTCTCTACCCACCAGCCCTCCTGTCTTCGTTTCTCTGCGTCTAGCCATCGGTCTGCGATGCTCTCTGCGTCTCTAACTCCCTGGCTTGACTTCTTATGCGTCTCTAACCACCTGGCTCAGTTTGCGACCTCTGCGTCTCGAACCTTCATCATGTGAAGACTGTGTCTCTAGCCCTCTGTCCTCACTTTTCCTGCATCTCTGACCACCTCTGCGTCTCTAACCGCCTGTCTCCGTCTCTCTGCGTCTCTAACCACCTCTCTTCACTTCTTCTGCCTACCTGTATCTGTTTCTGTGTCTCTAACACTCTGGATTCCCTTCTTCTGTTACTCTCACCACCTGTCTCCATTTCTCTGCATCTCTAACCTTCACCATGTGATGCTCTATGCGTCTAACCCTCCGCCCACCTCTCTGCGTCTCTAACCTTCAGTCCTCATGTATGGTTTTTCTGCGTCTCTAACCCTCAGTCGATATTGCTCTGCATGTCTGACCACCTGTCTCCGTTTCTGCTTCTCTAACCCCTAGTCAACGATTATGTCTGCGTCTCTAACTCCTTCCCTTCCCCCTCTGCGTCTACAACTCCCTCACTTCCTCTGCCTCCCTAACCCCTCTTTTCCAGATTAAGACCATGATCACTTGGCTGCGCCAGCTGGGAGAGTGCGACGAGGTCGTCAAAAGTATCATCGTTCGCGTCCGCGCCGGGGTCAGTTTTCCCATCTATTCACTGCAGAACCCCATTATTTAGACCTTTAAAATACCCTTGACCTTTTTAATTTCCCTCATAAACTATCCTTTTCCAGGAGGAGATTGACAGCGACGAGGATGATGTGCCACCTACTGATTAGTGAAATCGCACGATGAGGGAAATCGGAAGGAGAGAAGGGCGACAGTTGATCGCATGTTGCCTTGTTGTCATTTTTATTCCACTTATTTGTTAGTACATGTTGATAATAAATGCTTTTAAGAAGAGGAAATTTGATGGTTAGGGACGGAGAGGAAACGGCTAGTGGGGCTGGAGTTAGAGAAAGAGACGCTAATTGTCAGGGACTCAGACGAAGAGGCAGGTGGTTGAGACGCAGGGAAATGGGGACAGTTGGTTAGAGACGCAGAGAAAGAGAGACGGTTGGTTAGAGACGCAGAAAAATGGGAACAGTTGGTTAGAGACGCAGAGAAAGAGAGACGGTTGGTTAGAGACGCAGAGAAATGGGGACAGTTGGTTAGAGACGCAGAGAAAGAGAGACGGTTGGTTAGAGACGCAGAGAAATGGGGACAGTTGGTTAGAGACGCAGAGAAAGAGAGACGGTTGGTTAGGGACGCAGAGAAGGGGGCAGTAGGTTAGAGAAGCAGAGAAAAGAAGATGGCTTCCTCAGGCCGCTTTTTATTGCATTACCGCAGATGGCAGGCTCAGGCCGCTTTTCAGATTCAAATATTTTCACACCATAAAAGCCATTTTAAAGCTAAATAAAATCAATATCGCTTTATTCAATCAGCCAGATCGCGTTTTCCCCTCTTGCTTTTCTCCGCTCCTCTATTCTATTTTTTTTAAATTCAGATGACGATACCATTCAACAACTTACCTTCCCTGATTTGCCGTTCCATCTACGAAAAGGTTTTCTTTTTTTTAAACTTTTTGTAATAAATATAGTTTAGCTCACCTAACAGCAGTTTGCAATCTTTGAAGAATGCAGCAAAAGTTCTCGGAATTTTTGTGACCTACATTCCAAAACAAAATTTCCAATCCATACTAGTTGTGTATTCATTAATGTAGTTTTTGTATAATATTTGTTTAAAAAATTTAATTTTTAGGCTGGAATGGTTGTGATAGAAGAAATGGAGAAAATCTTGTTTGGACCGGCAAATCCTGTTGAAACAGCGAATGTTCTATTTCCATGGAATGACTATCTGTTTCGTCCTTCTGTGATCTTTTTCACTAAATTGCTATTTCTAAATGTTAGTTTCAAAATTATTATCGATCGAATATTTAAGTACTACATGCCTGATGTTTACGCGCCCGTCCAATCGATCGATTTATCGATTTTTGGTCGTCACTTTTGAATTTTCAAAGTTCCCGCCTGAAAAGACGCAGAAAACTCTGGTTGTCTGACATGGTAGCGCCGCGAGTTTCACACCCGTACGAGATTGGCCGCCGCGGCAACGGTAGTCCCCCGCATACATTAATTAGCATCAAAGGCAAATACAAGTCGAAAAGAGGTTTCTTATGGTTCCTTTAAACAGTGGAGTGATGTGGCAAATCGTACGGTTTAAAATTTACGAAGATTGATTTTCAGGACCATCCGACTAGGGGATTATGTACCTTTTTGAAGAAGAACCTCCATGGGGTTGAAACACTTCAAATCAAAAGTTTTTTCACGCAGAATCCATTTTATTATGAATTAACAGACGTAACTTTTTTAAGATAGCTGGCAGATTACAGAATTTTTGTAGGTTTTTGAATTCAAAAGTCTTAACATTGATGTTGCCGATGTGGGAAATGCGTGTCCAACTGACTTCAGAAGATTTGAACGTGTGAGGTTTATATTCTTACGTAATCACTCGCTCACTGATTCACCCATTCACGTGCTCACGTGCTTACGCGTTCACTCAATCACTCAATGACTCACTCACTCAGTCTGTCTCTTTGTCTCTACCACTGTCTATTTCTCGTCTCTCTTTTCTATCTCTTCTCTCTCTCTCTCTCTCTATTTCTCTCTATTTCTCTCTCTCTACTCATTCTCTCTCTCTCTCTCTCTCTCTCTTTCTTTGTCTCTCTCTATTTCTCTCTCTACTCTCTCTGTCTCTGTCTCTCTCTACTCTCTCTCTCTCTATTTCTCTCTCTATTTCTCTCTCTCTACTCTCTCTCTCTCTCTCTCTCTCTCTCTCTCTCTCTCTCTGTGTCTCTCTCTCTATTTCTCTCTCTACTCTCTGTCTGTCTCTGTCTCTGTCTCTCTCTACTCTCTCTCTCTATTTCTCTCTCTATTTCTCTCTCTACTCTGTCTCTGTCTGTCTCTGTCTCTCTCTCTCTCTATTTCTCTCTCTCTCCCCCCTCTCTCTCTCTATTTCTCTCTCTCTCTCTCTGTCTCTCCCTCTCTCTCTCCCTCTCTCTCTCATTCTCTCTCTCATTCTCTCTCTCTCTCTCTCTCTCTCTCTCTCTCTCTATTTCTCTCTCCTTTAACCTCCAAGTTTTCAGGTGCACCTTTCGGCAGCCAACCTCCTCACTCCCGAAACCATCTTTTCCATCCGCTGCAAATCTGAAGCAATTATCAGTGGCTCTTCTTTACAGCCAGATGATCTTATAGAAGAACTCCAAGTTTGTTAAATTTTAAATTTTGCTTATTCCTTCTTCAGGAATGGCTGGAAGGAAAGCAGTGGGGAAGCCCCGCTTTCAAACTAGAATATTTGGAAGAGTTAGACCTTTGGGAGATCGAGAAAAAGTTAAATCACCACTTCTGTCATTTGAAATACAACAAACCGTACGAGTCTGAATGGCCTTTGAAGCGAAAACCCCAACCTGGCAGTTTTTCTAGATTGTATGTTTCTGTAATTGAGAACAAAAATAACAGGTGTATTTCGTTTCAACAGCAGTAAGTGTATAATGTTCCACTATGCAAAACGGGGTTGTAATAAAGTTTGTTGATCTCCCTCTGCGTCTCTATCACCTAAGAGGCAGACATACAGAGAGCAAGATGATTATCGATTTATCTACTGTATTCTGGAATATTGTAGTTTTATCAGAACCACTGGGCGGTGTTATTCAGAAAAAAGGAGGTCAAGCGGTCTTAGGTCGTCAAAAAGCGGTCTTTGGATGCCAAAAAGCGGCCTTTAGTTGATAAAAAACGACCTATGGTTGTCAAAAAGCGCCTTTCTTTCACACAAAAAACTGCCTTTGGTTGCCAAAAAGCCGGTAAAGCGGCCTATGGTTACCAATATGCGGCGTTTATATGCAAAAATCAGGTCAAGCGGCCTTTTGCCCTTCGTTTTTTTTTTCGAAAAGCGGCTAACTCTACCTAAGAGAGGCTACGGAATACGGTAGTTTATGATTTTAATCTATTTGATCTACTATAATCTGGGTTACTGTAGCTTTCCAGAAAGAGTGCATTAAGGGACTGAGCCAATGTTTGACACCAACTGGTCCAAACTGCCGTGACAATGCTAATGAGCAAAACATGACCCTAGAAGTACTTTTTGAGGTGCAGTATGCAAATGTGGGGTGAAATATTCAAATGAGACCGGATCGTACCAAACATTGATCCAGGTAGGTCAGGGAGCTTGATTTAAAGGTTGATCTACTTTCCTATATTTTCTCAGATGGACCTGGTTCGATCCCAGTCGGTGCCATTCTTTTTCTGTGAGAAATCCTTCTTTTCCTTAATCTGAAAAGCCAGGAAAGGATACTTTGAGTTTGGATTTTTGAAAAAAGCTTGGATTGGAACTTTATTGCCGAAACGTGTAACAGAATAGATAGCAGAATGAGGTCAACGATCGATTTCAAGGGGATGGTGAGACGTCGGCTGGGGCTTAGATGGGCTTGATCTTGAAGTGGAGTCCGATGAGCGAGAAGACCAGGCACTTGAGGTCCTGCACCAGGTAGTAGAAGGAACGGAGACCGTCGGGGTCCTGAAATTATATGATTAAAAAGAGATTTGAGAGATTTGAGAGAGAGAGAGAGAGAGAGAGAGAGAGAGAGAGAGAGAGAACCAACCTTGCTCTGGTTGACGTCGACGAGCGAGCCGATCTTGCTCGTGGTGAAGGAGATGTGTTCGTTGTTGCAGAGAATCTCCAGCTCCTGGCTGCCGATCTTGTCGGCTTCCGGCCACTGGGAGTCGTCTTCCTGCAGGATCTCGGAATCCTCGACGATCCTCTTCAGCTCGGCGATCACCGCAGGGGAAACGGTGGCCTGAAAGTGTAAATTGGCTTTTTATATCGCAATATGGTAATCAAAAGTAGTAAAAAGTGACCCGAGGTCAACAGAAAAAGCAGAAACATCTGATCTACCGTACCTCCTTGCGAATGATGGTGTCATTCTTGTAGTTCGAGTTGTTGGCGTATCTCAGCTGTCCATTGGGCCTGAACTCGAACTCCAGGAACTCGTGGCCGAACTTTCCCTTGTGTCCGACGTAGTACCTCACGTAGAAGTCGTTGGGCTTGTCTCCAGAAGCCATTCTGAACGAGAATTAGGAAATACAACTTCACACAAAGAATACAAGGTATGGATCGGTGGCAACCGAATCGTACAAAGAATAACGAAAATGTGGGGAACTTTATCGCGGAATCGTAACAGAACAAGGTAACAATGTGTGTACAGGTCGACTGCCGGCGTGGATTCATCGAGCGTCGTAGACCATCACTGAAAATGGGGATATTAATATTTGATAAATTCATTTTCACAATATTTAACTGTAAAACATGTTTAAAATCGCTATAAAATAACCAAAATGCAAAATCAAGTAATTTTTGAACGAATTTTAAGCGTCAGCGCGGATTTGGCAACCCGCCAACACGCTGTTGGCAGAGTTCCAAAACCCGTAAACAACTTACGATAGATCCTAAAATTTGATATTTTATCCAAAATGCATTTAGTATTGTATATATAAAGAAATAAAACATATTTAATAAAGTTTACAATAGACGTAAAGGCTGAAAGCAGGCCCAAGTCAGATTTGAGCGAGGCAGCTCATTTTCCCGCCAAAATCGAAATAAAAGCGGACTGGGATGAATAAAAATCGATTATTCGTCTATTTTGGCTATTTTAAATTTAAATAATAATTTCAAATAGCTTTTCAATTAGAAAAATGGAAACTTACACTTGCGGCACCTCTTCTTGTACAGGATGCGGTATCCACATTCACGGCAGCGGATGGCGTCCTTCGGGCGGATTTCATTCTCCTTGTGGCACTCTAAATAACAAAAATAAAAGAAAAATAAGCAAAAGAAATACCTCCGCAGATGTAGATCATGCTGTTCGACTTGATGACCGTCGACATGGCTCCAGGTGTCATTGCTGCGTCCATTTTTGATCTAAAAATCGATAATATTGACTTTTATTCATTTTTATATTAATTAAAATAAAGAAATTGGAAAAATACAGACGTTTTTAAACAAAAATCAGAAGGAAAACAAATTTGAAAGCGGAATTCGAAAATGCCGGGTTAAAGGACTGGCGCTTATTTAAAAAGTCCCGGCACGAAGAATGCGGCCACTACCGTAATCAGGCAGCACCCGGCTGCCTAAATTCTTATTTTCCTACTTTTTGACGCCGATTTCTTTAATTTTTCCTCTTCTTCCTTCATGTTTGCCGACTTTTTGCCGATTTAAATTTATTTTTTGTTCAAAATTCTATTTTACAAAACTTTTAATTAACGGAAAATAGTGATTTTGCAGGCTTTAATTGGCTAAACTTCGATTTTCTTTTCTCCAATCTTTGTGATTTTGTACTAATTTCTTATTTTCAGCTTAGGGTATCAACATGGCTCGCGGACCGAAGAAGCATTTGAAGCGCCTTGCCGCCCCCAGCCACTGGATGCTGGACAAGCTCGGAGGAGTCTTCGCCGTTCGCCCTCGCTGCGGACCCCACAAGCTCCGCGAGTGCCTTCCCCTCAACCTCTTCCTGCGCAACCGTCTGAAGTACGCCCTCAACTACACCGAGGTCAAGAAGATCCTGAAGCAGCGCGTCATCCGCGTTGACGGAAAGATCCGTACCGACCACAAGTTCCCCGCTGGATTCATGGGTTAGTTTTGTTTATTTTGCTTTTGTACAAGATCCAGCGTATTTTCAAGTAATGATCCGACTTATTTTCTCGTTTTAGATGTCATCACCATCGAGAGGACCAACGAGACTTTCCGTCTCCTCTACGACGCCAAGGGACGTTTCACCACCCACCGCATCACCGCCATCGAGGGACAGTTCAAGCTCTGCAAGGTCAAGGCCCTCCACACCGCCGTCAAGGGAATCCCCTACATCACCACCACCGATGGCCGCACTCTCCGTTACCCCGACCCCCACGTCAAGGTATGTTTTAGCTTTGGTTTCTGTCCATTTTCATAATTTACTTACATTACTTATTTGTTTCGTTTAGGTCAACGACTCCATCGTCCTGGACCTGTCTAACAGCAAGATCACCGACTTCGTCAAGTTCGAGCCCGGAAACCTCGCCATGGTCACCGGAGGCCGTAACGTCGGACGTGTCGGAATCATCGGACACAGGGAGAAGCTCCCCGGAGCCTTCGACATCATCCACCTCAAGGATGCTGCTGGACACTCCTTTGCCACCCGGTAAGTATATTGGCAAGGAGAGAGAAGGTCGGGGGCTTAAGCCATAACTGCCGGCCCAGGTTGGTTTCCATCCAACTTTGAAATCTCCTCGCCAGCAGGCTTGAGGATTAAATCAAAAGCCTTCTCTATACCGTTTAATTCTCGTTTAGTCTCTCCAACGTCTTCGTCATCGGAAAGGGAACCGACTCTCTCGTCTCCCTCCCCTCCGGAAAGGGTATCCGCCTCACCATCGCCGAGGAGCGCGACAAGCGTCTTACCCAGAAGAAGTAACTTTGTTATTGTTACAAATAAATTGTTGTTATTACACCATGGTCTTCTGTTTTGAATTTCGGTCCTCCCATCCCTCTTCTTTCGTAAGAACAGTAGCGTCATCTAGGCTCGCTTTAGGCTTATGAAGTACAGAACTCTTCTGGCCGCACTAGATGGTCCACTTTGCGTTTACAAGCCGGCAGAATTGTCGATCACCGGTCTTAAGAAACTCATCGTGCGAAAGATTTGCGGAGATGGCGGCGATCTAGTAAGGTGTCTTCGTTCTAGTTGCTCATCTTTGGCAGATCTCTTACACTCGTCCTCCTACAATCAAACTCCCAATCGTTGAAGCTCATCCGGAGACTGGAGCTCTTCTGACAGTCGGCCAGCGGGAACAACTGGATTATACGCTCCACCCACTGGTTTCGGGGGAGGAGCTGAGATCGGAGGATATCCGCCTGGAGGAGCTACAGTACATGGAAGGATCCAGTTCAGGCGTCTGTGGTAGGTCCAGTGTATGCTAACATTTTGGGAAACTTCAAGCAGAAATCTTCTCTTTCCAGTATTCGGAGTGAACAATTTCTGCGACGAGCTGCCGGAGGTGGCGGCCAAGTCCTGGGTGAACGAGTATCGTCTGGAGGGGATGCTGGGACGAGAGACGGCCAAGCACGAGATCAAAGGCCGCGTCACCCTGAAAACCGACTACGGTATCCCATCCTTT
>JAJQXH010000042.1:52500-80000 GCA_022343465.1 Oscheius sp. G VE-2021
CATTTGCGCTTTTTTTACATCTGCTTTAAAAAAGCTACTACAAAAGCTATATTTGCTTCTTTTAGTATATATAGCCCATTCGTCTTCAGTTCTTCATTCCACTTCTTCATTTTCTATTTTTTTATTACTTAAATTATTATTTATGTATTTTACAACCCAATCTTTAACATTTTAAAAAAGTGCCTATTTAAAAGTTTCTAATTTTCTATTTCTAGAATCATGTCTGACGCTGCTAGCCTTAGCTCTGCTATTCTTATTGAGGATATGCCTCAGGTTGAGGCAGAAATCAAAGCTGAGGAGAAGATGGAGGATACGGTAGCTGTGGCTGAGAAGAAGGAGGCCGAGGGAGAGAAACTGGGTGGTCCCGAAGAAGACCTCCCTGAGAGAATGATGGTCCTCAAGCTCCAGGCAAATGATGGAGAAGTAGTCCACGTGAATCAGGATGTGGCCTACAAGAGCAACCTCATTAAGAATATGATGCAGGTAAATACCCCTTCTACTTTTAAACTGTCCTTTTCGCCACACCATTCCACTGTTTCAATCCAAGACACCTTTTTTCAGGACCTCCAAATTACTTCTCCCGATGACGAGCGGTTGAATGACCCTCTCCCGGTGTCCAACATCGACGGAAAGACTTTGAAGAAGATTCTGGTTTACTGTGAGGAGAAGAAGAATGAGGAGTACAAGGCTAGGGATCAGAAGGAGGACCCCAGGATTCAGATGACTCAGTGGGACAACGAGTACATGGATGTTTCTGTTGGGGAGATCCTGGCTCTTCTTACGGTTAGTTAGCTCACTTTCTCACGGTCTCACGGGCTCACTCACTCACTGACTTTCAGGGAGCCAACTACCTCGACATCCCCGGAATCACCGACATCGCCTCTCAGAAGATTGCCAACTTGGCTGATGAAATGTCCATCGAGGAGCTGAGGCAGTTTTTCGAACTTGTGAACGACTTCAGCCAGGAGGAGGAGGATGAGATGAAGGTCCGCTTCGGCTGGGTTGAGGAGCATTAAACATAATTTTAAATATGTATTTTGTTTCAAAAGATCATTTAATAAATGAATTCTATCCAATTTTAACTAATATTTCTGTTTTATTTCAACTCTTCACGTCAAACAACAGAAAGCGCAAACATTTGAAAATCGAAAATCCAAAGATTTCTGAGCAGAATTTTTCTTTTATTTTAAGTTTTAGTAAACAAAGTGATTTTAAAATGAAGATTAGCCGAAAATTAAAAAAAAAGTTTGGTGAGAAAATTGTTCATTAACAAATTGTTTTCAAATTGGGGTTTCATAAAAAGATTATTTTTTTTTGACTTTAGCTCTCAATGACGTTAAGCCAAGTAAATTTTTTGTCAAGTAACTCCACTGTTTCCACGGGTCCGCATTTGTATATAACAATCCAACTAATTTGGGACTAATATTTCCTTATTCTTATTAAAATTTTATATTTAAAAAAATATTTTTTCTGTTTTTTTTATTTGGGAAATCGATATTGTTTTATTCACAAAGTTTGCCAACGTGAAATTGCAACCGTTTTCTTATCTTCGTTTTTCATTTTTTACTCAAATTGAAGCTACCTACAGTTACCGTAAATAAAATTCGATTATCGATTTTTGCGTCGTTTTCTATGATAATGGGTACTAGGATGTTCATATATGCACAATATTTCAAACAAAACGAAGAATTTCGAATTTTCCCACTCTAAACCCTTGTCTTAGTGAAGTTTGTGCAACTTTTATTGTTTCTGTTGTGAATGAAACACTTGACCGACCAAAAATGAAATCCTTTGTTTTTTTAAACTCTTTTTAAAACAATTAATTTTTAATGTCTCATTTGTTTATTTTTTTAAATATGTATTTTGTTTAAAAAGATCAAGAAATAAATGAATTCTATTTAAAGTGTATCTCAGTCAATACAACAAAAGTTTGAAAATGAAACCTTCGGGTGAAATTTGATTTTTTAAAAATTTAAAAATTTGATTTTAAAATTGGATATTTTTAAATTACAAGCTAATTTAACTCATGGAGACTGAAAACCAATATCTTTAACGTTCCTAATACTAAAAGTCAATATTGAAACTAGCAAGTGAAGTGGAATATCGTGGCAAAACATTTGTCAAATTAAGGACATAAGGTTTTATCTCACTTTTTTAATAATTAAAAAAATAAATAGAACTTTCAAATTCTTTTCAGCATTATTAAAATCAGAGGGAACGGAACACAAGCACTGTGTTTATTTTTTTCTTTAAAGTTAAGTTTTTGTATTAAAACAACGAAGTGATATTTTTAAAAAACAAAAAAAGTTGAAAAGCAAAAACACACATTTTTGTTTAGATTTTAGAGTTCACAAAAATGAATTTGCTTTTTAAACAAAAGATACATTGTTACAACGAATTAAAATGTTTTGGTTTTATTTCTTTTCATGTCGACCTCTCGATGAAGTTATGGGGAACCACTGAAAATTCAAAAATAAACTAAATTCAATTGGAAAAGAAATGACAAATTAAGTTTATTTTTTATTTTTTAAACAAATGTTCAAGAATTTCATAAATTACAAAAAGCTTTCAGCTTTAGCAAGACGCTTTAGTAAAGTTTAGATAATTTTTTTGGTTTCTATTGTGAGTGAAACAGTTGATCGACTAAGAATATTTTAATGTTAGTTTTTTAATTATTGTTTTTTCTCATATCAATTTTATACTTATTATTTATATTTTACGTTATAAAACCATATATACGCTAGCGTACATAAGGACTTGAAAACTGTTATAAAACCCGCCTTGACACAAGTGCCCACCACCCGTCTATCCAATTTTTGTTACATACAAAAATACTTTATATTCCAAAAATATTTTTTTTAAAATGATTATGTCATTCAGAAAAAAAAACTTTTTTTTACAATTTTTGTTTTTCACAAAAATTCTTTTTCACCCAGTGTTTATTTTTGCAAAAACCTTTTTTTCAATTTTTGAAATTCACAAAAAAAAATTTTATGCAGTTTTTTTGTCTATAAAAATCACTTTTTATCCACTTTGTGTTATAAACAAAAACCTGAAACTTTTTTTTTGCTTCACCGGAGTCTATTTCAACATTTTTGTTTCAAGGCTGCGCTGCAACTACTATCTGTTTGCCTAGGAGCCCTTGAACTCTCGATCTCTAGTCTCCTATGCCAGACAGCCCGCCCATATCGATCTCTCCGGGTGGCATTGCCGATAACTGCCATTGCGCAGTTTTCCTTCTCCGCCACTCCCCGTCCTTTGAATTTTTCTTCTTTTTTAAAGATTTAAAAAAAATTAAAATTTTTCAAAAATTCAATCTTCAGATGCCTAAATCATCTCAATTAACTAAGAAGAAACTTTTTTAAAACATCTTAAAACATTCAGCCAGGTTTCTGAAAAGGGATCAAAGGAGAAATGTAAGTTGTATTATTGATGTATTGTTTTAAAATTTAAATTATAAGTTATTTTGAAAAAAACATAATTTTAATTTTGTCTTCAGTAAGCTATTTGAAAATAGCAAACTTTTTAGAACCAATTTTTGCTGTTTGTAAAACAAATTAGAGAAAATTAGAAAAAGTGTACTGATTTTCAAAAATTAGAGTTTCTAGTTTAGCAGAGAAGATTTTTAAAAAAATGGTTTATATTTATTTTTATAAATAGATAAAATAATTATAACTTTTTTTTCAGATTGATATTGTTGCACAGGGCATAAGAAATGCGTCTGCAGCGCCATATTCGGAGTAGGGTTTCTAGTCATTTTTCAATATCATTTAAACATTTAAAAAAATTTCTATTTTAAATTTTCTATTTTTATTTAATTTTTAGTTTTGTGCAAATACGTAATTTTGAATTTAAAAAACCTTTAAGAAACCCATAATTTTTTTTAGCATTTTAAAGAAAAATCAACAAGCTAAGCAAACTTTATAAAGCCATTATTTTGATTTTACAAGTAAAAATGTTAAATAAAAAAATGGCAAAATTTTTAAAATTAGAGTTTTCAGTTTTGCAAAAAAGATTAAAAATTATTAAAAAAGTATTACTAATTTTATTAAAAAAGCATTATTAATTTTTTTAAATTTATAAGATAAATCATTGTAATGTTTTTTTTTTCAGATTGATAATGTTGCAGAAATCTAGTCTTCAGCAATGTCATTGCTGCACCATCAAGTAGGTTTTCAAACCACTTTCAAAACATTTAATATTTAAATTTTTTAAAATTTATTTATTTTTATTTTCTGTTTATTTTTACAGTTTTGTAAAATTACGTACTTTTGAATAAAAAACATTTTTAGATTTAGAAAATATAATTGTTTAAAAATTTTAGCATTAAAAAATTAGACAAAAAACAACAAAATTTTTAAATTATTTATTTATAAAATCAAATTTTTATACAAATTCACACAAACGAAACGCAATTGCTGCGACAAAAAAGAGAATTTTTGATTTAGCAAAAAAGGATTCCTAAAAATTCTTTACTAAATATTTTGAAAAAAAAAGTATTCAAATTTTTCAGGTTGTTCCTACTAATGGCAGTTCCGGGCATAAGAATTGTTTCTGCTGTGGCATGTTCAAAGTATGTAGTTTTTTTTTCTAAAATTCACATTTTTTTAAAATACATTTTTTAAAATACAATTTCAATTTTAAAATTTAAAATTTCAATTTTAAATTGTATTTTAAAAAATTTTAATTGTAAAATTGTATTACAATTTCATTTTTAAAATAAAATTTCAAAATGCTTTTTTAAAAATTTAATTTACAATGTTTTCAGAAGTTGGTTCCGTTTGAAAGAACAGGAAACTAAAAGACTTATTTTGCTGTTTTGGGCGTCGATGGTTCTTCTGATTGATATTTTGTGTTTAATAAAATAAATATTTTTTTAAATATTTTTATTTATTTATAGTTATTTTTAAAATTATTAAGCGATTTTACGCATAGTTGTCAATTTTGTATTGTTTCAAATATTTTCACTTTTCCGCCAACAACACCGAAAAAGTGACCTCGTAAACACAGTGCATGTCATGCGTAAAAATACGACTGTTTCAAACAAAAGCTTTGGAATGTTCAAAAAGTGTTTTTCTACGATTATTGATTTTTTTACTTTTTTTAATTATATTTATATAATTTCAAATTCATTTGACAGTTTTGACTTTCTCTTAAAATATTAACATATTTTGTACTTCGATCGTCTGAGAGTGCCAAGAATTAAACTATATCATAAAATATAAAATCGAAAAAAATATGAAGGTCAAGAATTTCATTCCATAATTAAATAAATTTAAAAATAAATAAATAAATAAAAGATCAATACAAAATCACACAGTTCGAACGGGTCCCCCACGTGCTGCCACGTGGTTTGTTCTCGAATTTCTGGCTCCTCGACTGGCGTAGGCGACTTCGAAGGCACAGCCGGCTGCCACCAGCACGGCCAGAATCACCACGTAGACTGGATTCACGGCAGAAATGAGGTCTGAAATCTGGGATTTGAATTTTGGAATCAAAAAATTATAATTTTCAAAGTTAAAAACTTTAAAAACTCCTTTTTTATTCAAAATTGCCGAAAAAACGGAGAACTATTTTTACACCTGACCTGTCCTGCGTTTACAGGCTATTTAAGTCTGAAATTTGGGATTTGAATTTTTGAAACGAACATTTTATTTTCATTTTTAACTTTTTAAAACTCCTTATTTCAAGCTGCCGAAAATCAAAGAAAATCGATTTTTACACCTGGCCAGTCCTTTGTTTACAGGCTGATCTCCCTTTAACACCTAATTGATCTGGCACCCGTACCACATCGACAGTAGTGCAGAGCAGGATAAAAAATCGATTATTAATTTTCAAGCAAAAATGCTCCAAAATTTGGTTTTACACCTACTCTGCCCTGCATTTACAAACCATACTTACGTAATTAATGGTAGTTACAAAAATTGTTAAAATTTATGTAAAAAAAATTAATTTCTTAACATAAAATTCCCAAAATGAGATTTTACGCCTAATCTGTCCTGCTTTTACAAACCCTTTCTGCCTGATTGAATTAGCACCCGTACCAAATCGGCATTTACAACAAATATTTGTAAAATTGAGGTAAAAATGAAATTTTCATAAAAATGAAAACTAATTTTCGCCTCACCTCCCAAGATATTGGATGTCTCCTCTGATAAACTACTAATTGCCGCACTTCGCTGCAAAAACTCTACTTTTTCGGATTTTGTGGAAAACTTACTGGAAATCTGTTCTGCGCAGAAGTTGTGGAGAACAGGTTGAAGAGTTCCAGGAGGAGGAAGAGCATTTGAAGGATCTGAAGGAAAGTTGGTTGAAAGAGAGAGAGAGAGAGAGAGAGAGAGGGGGGGTTAAACTTGAGTTCGTGAGTCCGTGAGCAAGTGAGAGAATTAGCTCCCGAACGTCCCAAAAACCCAAAAGAACCCCCTTGTTTGGAGAACGGCGCCGCCCGGACTGCCGGTAAAGGACAGGGCAGGTGTGAGAGCGTTTCAATCGGACAAACAGTGACCGGACTGGACGCCGGGAGGAAAAAGAGAGGTGATACCTGAGCCGAGCACTTACACGCCGAGAGGGAAGAAGGCGAGAAATTCTAGGATCCAATGAGCATAAATTTTTAGCTGACTTTTTCTGAATGCTACAGTCGAAAGAAATTACATTTTTCTTTGAAACATTGGATTTATGTGTCAAATCGCATGTTTAATTTTTAAGAAAATTCTAGCAACACAAATAAAATTGAACTGAAAAGATTCGTCTTATCAACTAATATAATTAATTTTTCCTAATATAAAACTTAAATGAAACATTTTCATAGACAAAATATAGTTTTTTTTTTAAATTTTTAAATGTGTTTATAAATGTTTTATAATAATCTCAAATTAATTGTAACCAAATAATGTTAAATTAAGTAATTACAATTTTATTTCTGTATGTAATCACGTAATTTAACTAAATTTGAATAAAAAAGTGAAAGGCAAATTGGCCCTTGAAATATTTATTTGGATGTAAAATTCATCTGAGTATTCCGGGTTGAAACAAATAAATACAAATGTAAAATATTATTTATTTATGAATAATAATTAGTTTTTTAGTATTTAAAATACTTTTATATTAAATACTTTTAAATACTTTGAAAGATGAAAATTAAAAAAATTGTAAAAAAAAAAATTAATTTTCGAAGATATTGTTCAATGTTACAGACGCATTAGGTTAAACTTCCCCATGATTGAAAAACCAATTAGTTGTAGGCATGCGCATTTATTTTGAAAAACTAATACAACAATTGCAAACTAAATTTTAAAAATGTAACCAATTTTTAATGCTTAATTTATTTTCAATTTTTCTTTGCACTGTTTTCAAACGTAGATCATATTTTCAAACAGAGATTGTAAAGCATTTATTTAAACTATATATCGAAAATAATTTAATTTTAAAGTAGACAATTTTCCTATACTGTTTATGGCAGTTTGCCATGAAACATTGGATTTATGTGTCAAATTTTTTAAATTTTAGGAAAATTCTAGCAACACAAATAAAATTGAACTGAAAAGATTCGTTTCATCAACTAATATAATTAATTTTACCTAATATAAAACATGAATGAAGCATTTTCATAGACAAAGGATTTTTTTAAATAAATTTTAAACGTGTTTATAAATGTTTTATAATAATCTCAAATTAATTGTAATTAAATAATGTTAAATTAGGCAATTAAAATTTTATTTATAAGTGTATTTTGATGTAATTTAATTTAATTTCGATAATACAAGTGAACGATAAGTTGACCGTTGATCATTTGAAAACATTTAAAAAATATTTATTTAAAAATAACATAAAGTGAAACACAAAATATATTATTGAAGAATTATTGAAAACCAATTAAATGAGAAAATTCAATTGTATTTTTAAACTAGTAAAACAATTTTGTAAACTAAATTTAAAAATTGTATAAATAATAATTTATTTAATCTTTTTTTAAGTTTGCCAGTTTCAAAAATTATAATCCGGATTTTAAGTGCTTTTAATGTTTCAACCACATATTACATTTTTAACAGATATGTGTAAGCAATTTCTTTAAATTGTGGCACAAAAAAAGAATTTTTAATTTTTAAATTTAAAGAAGCTAATTTAAAAATTAGATCATAATAATAAGGAAAATAGACTGACAAAAGCCAATAAAGGGAATATTCACACCAAAACAGGCCTGATTTGATATATTATATTTTTTATTAAAATTTTAAAAAAAAGATTTTTATCTTTTTTTTATTTATCGTTTCGATGTTGCATGCCATCAGATTTAATCTTCAAACTGATGATAGTTAATGGGAAAATCGAATGAAATTTAAAGTAAATTAATTTGGTTATATCGAATGAAATGTATGTTTCAAAGCTAAACTATAGCATTTGAAACAGTAGGAGAAGCAGAAAGAAGCCCGTGACCACAAAATGTTGATGTCCGAAGCTTGGAGAACTGTTTGCCCTGGGTTTAACCCAAAGTTCACACCCGAAATCCCCGCGAGACGTGCGACAAACAAGGGTATTGTTCAGAAACAACGGGAAAAGCCGGGGAGAACGTTTGAGCAATTTTCAAACTTGAGGGATTAAATTAACATTTTTTAAGTTTCAATAAATTAAAATGAAAGTGAAACATTCATAAAAACATTTTTTTTTTAAATTATAATAGAAAATATGTAACTTCAATTGGTTTGGAAGCATAAAATATTTTTAACTTCGAAAATGTATAATATTTTCAATATCACTTTGTTTATCAATATAACTGAAAAAAATTTTGAAGATGTAAAAACACTTCTAATTTTTAATAATTTTGAAAATAAATTTTAAAAATGAAAAATGAATTTGCGATATGCACCTTTTTCTTTTCACTAACATATCGATAAGTAGTTTATTTCGATCACATGTAAAATTATTTAAAATTTTTAAAAATGAAAATGATTTCGAAAGTTCTCGATAAATTAAAGAAAATAAGAAAAATTTTATTGAATTCCTCGATTTAATCAAAACAAACTACAACTCAAAACTTTCTATAAATCTATTTCCTTGTTTTTATTTTTATTTTTGAAACGCTTAAAAAGAACTTTTTTTAAATTATGTAAATTAAAAATATGTTTTACCTCTACTTATCAATCGAAAACACTTGACTTGCGTCAAATGTAGATTTTAGAGGGTGAAAAGGAAGAAATGGATTAAAAACGGTTTCAAAATAAATTTTTAAGGCGCTGATCAGGGTACCCGCTAATTAGGGGTGATTAGGTCACTGATCATCTCTCATTAGCCGCTACGTGCTAATAAGGGGTAATTAGGTAGTCCAAAAACCAAAACTCCTCAAATTATCGTTTTTCACTTAAAATTTTACATTTTGAAGTTTTTTTTGAACGTTTAAAGATTTTTATTTAACTAATTTAACAAACATTAGGAAGCAATCGTTGCAACAGTACAGTTATGAAAATTTGCACCTTAAAAAGACTGGGATAGTCATATTGAAGTTTCGCTTGCAGACAAATACTTTTGTCATAGCCGATACATTGGTCTGATGTTGAAAAATCAATTTTTAAAAAGGTTTAAAAAAAGCTTTTTTTTTAAATTTATTTTTAAATTTACAGCAAAAACTTTCATTTTTAGGGTAGTTTACGATCAATATTGATTTAAAGGCCGCAATAGTAAAAACACTACCCATTTTAATTTAATGTTAAGTAATAAAAAAAATTGATGAAAAATGAAAATGGCTAAAAAAAAATTCAAAAGATTTTTCGTTTAAATGTTTTGCAGTTTCTTTAAAACTTCGCATAATTCAATCTTCTTAATACTTGATGAGGTGCCAGTAGTCTTTGTCATGAATTTTCAACTTCACAAAACATTTGTTTTTGACTTGACTTTTTAAAAAAAATATTTTTAATAATTAAAAGTGATTTTAATGTACCCAACCTCTACATTAGTTTTTAAAGGCGTTTATCAATCAGTATAATTAATAATAATAATAATAATAATAATAATAATAATAATAATAATAATAATAAAGACTACCCTTTTTAATGTATAGACAAAAAATAAAAATAGCTAAACTTTGATGGTCAGCCTAATTGGAAATTTTTTTAATAAATTAATAATATGTCAGTATTCCAATTTGTAAATTTATTGATCATTTTTATATTTAATACTTTTTAGCCAAGTTTGAAAAACCAAAAAGTTTATTTTCACTCCCCAACGAATTAAAGTATGTAGAAAAAAAAGTTTACTCAAGAAAGTTAAAATAAAATAAAAAATATGGACTTAAAATAGTTTAAAAAGTTTAAAAATAAACATGATTTCGAAATTTCTCGATAAATTTAAGAAAATAAGAAAAATTTTACTGAATTAAAGAAGTAATTTCGCTTAATAGATTTCATTCAACGCCATTTTATATTTTTAAAAATTGTGCTGATATTTCTGTTTCAATAAATTTACTTTTATTTTAAAATTTAAAAAAAACACAATTTACCCAAAGTTATAGTGAGAGAAAAACATGTTAAAATTATCATTTTGGTAAAACAAAAAATTCAGTAAAGATTTTATTATTTTCTTAATTTATCGAGTGAATGCAAAATATAAATGTCAAAATGTCTAAAAAAAAATAATTTGCATGTTTAAACTTTTACATTTTCATTAATTTTTTACATGGATCGGAAGAAAACTACATCGATATATTTAATTTTAAAAAAGTTAAAGTTTCGTTTTTTTTAAAATGAATTTCAACTCTACACAGTTATTCAAAAGCCCATTTATTATCTCAATTTCACTTTTTTTTCTCAAATCTGATCCAAACTGTCATTAGAAGAGTACATCCTCTGCATGGTATCAATCAATCGTTGCATTTCAGCCCTGCTCTCCGGTCGATTGGCCTCCCAGGGCCTCAATGACGTCAGAGAATGAGACCTATGTCTGAATTCTTGCACAATCACCTCCACTTCACGATCCCTAGTTTCTAAAACAATTTAAATTAAATTTAAAATAATAATATAATTAGAATACCTGGCAGAAGAATATACAAAAAGATTATGCTGATAATGCTACCGACGATGAAGGGAAGGTAGCTGAAAGACACGCCCACCCACTGAAAATAAAGATTTGAAACTTAAAATGAAAATTTGAAATTTGAAAATTAAGTATTGAAATTTAAAAAGAATTTTTTTTAATAAAAAAAATAAATTTACTTGTTGGAAAGGAAGGTAAATTGACGAGACGATGAAGGCAAAGGTCCAAGCTACAAAGACGGAAACAGTGACGGCAGTGGCTCGGAACTGAAAAATTTAATAACTAAATATTTTAAATTCTATTTTTTTTTAAATTTTAAAGATATTTTAAAAATTTTAAAACATTTAAAAAAGATACTTTTAGGTCTTGGCAAAACATTCAGTTCATGTTGAAATAAAAAATTGGAAAATTCATTTTTTGAATAATATTTATTTACAAAATTAATTTTAATGTTTTGAGCACAACATTTACACATTGATTAAAGTTTCGATACCGTTTTTAATTAGATTTTATAAAGGTTTTTACATATATTTTCTAAAAACTAATTAATAAAGTTTTATTGAGTTTGCCAACTGAAATCCATTTTTTCCAACTTATAACAGCAATTAGATTTAAGATTTTTTAAACTAAAATTTACAGAAAAAATAATTTTTAAATTAAAAAAAAAACTTTCGAAACGCGTGCCTATTTTAAAATTTAGATTTTAAATTACTTTACCAATAGGTTTATTAAAATATGTACCCCTTTTCATTTTTTACTTGCGATTTTAGTAAAATTACTTATTTTCAACATTTTTTCCTATATTTTGTTGTTTCATCAGTTGTTTTATTGAATTTGTAAACAGCTCAAAATATGGATAAAAATTGAAAAAAAGGAAAATTTAAATGAAAAATATTTTTTTTCAAAAATAATACTATTTTATAAATCATCAGGTTGTTTAATAACAATAATACAATTCACATTTATTTTTACATAAAAGTTTTCAAAAATATTATTTTAAAACATTTGGTAGGCAAATTCAGACAGTAAAAAGTTTTATTTTTTGGGACCGAATTTATCTCAATGTTGCATCTATTGTTTTTTTAAAGCTATTTAACGTTTTTCGCATGTTATTTATTCAAAACAAACAAATCGATTTCCCAAACGTATTTTAAAATTCAAAAACATATATTTTTGTTAAATAAATTTTTTAACTATATTACAAATGTGTATATTTTTATTTTTCCAAAATTTAACAAATATGTTTTACAATTTTTTGCAATCGCCTGAAGTTTTTTTTTCTAATTTCAGAGTATAGTTTTATTTTTATTTTTATTCGGATTTCTAATTACTTTGCAAATATGTCTATTAAAAATTTACTCGTTCTCTTTTTTAAAATTTCTATACCAACGAAACAAAAAATCGATTTTATAAAAATGTAATTTTAAATTTTTTTCATTGAATTTTCATTATTTCATCTTATTGAATTTGTGGATTTCTTTGAATAAAACATAATTTTGAAGAAGAAAAATGGAAAGAAAAATATAGATTTTATTAATAAAACTGTCTTTGAAAATATTCTTATTAAAACATTTGGAAGACATTAAATTCAAAAATTTAATTTTCTGGAACCGAAATTATCCCAATGTTTTATCATGTTCTTATCCAACATACAAGTATGTCAAAAAAAATTTGTCGACTTGTCACAAAAAGTATGAAGTTATAGTTGCAAATTACCTTCTGATTGAATAATTCTCCCGTAATCATCCAAGGAATCGGTGACCCTACTCCATATACACACATGTACATCACCAAAGCGAATATCGACCCGTAACTGGCCCAAGGAGCCTGAAAAATAATTTTTAATTCCTTTAAATGCTTTGTAAAATTAAAATACATTATAAAGTTTAAAAAAGAAATTATATTTTTTAATGAAAGTTTTAAAAAAAGTTTTAAAATTGTAAAGATTACCATTTTACAAAAAGTATTATTAAATAAATATAAAAATACAAACTTACATCCCAATGAGTCTGAAGGTAGGTAAAGATGGAAAGAAGGGAAAGGGCGATGCAACAGGCGATAAGTTGGAAGAGAAAAAGTGGGCGGCGACCGACCTTAAAGTGAATTTTAATTTAAGACTCAGCCAAGTTCAAAACAGTGGAGTGATGTGGCAAACCGTCAATTTTAATTTTTTTGGCAGGTTCAAGGTACCACCTGCTAAAGCCTGATTATTAAGCAAATCAATGTTAAAATTGAGAAATGTTACAAGTGAAACAGTGGAGTGATGTGACAAAGAGTTTTCCATTTTGAAATTATTAGAAAATAAACGAAATCAATTAATTTTTAAGGCTTACCTTATCGATTAGGTAGGGAGAAGTACAGGCGAAGAGGAAGTAGACAATTCCTATTCCGAGGGTACTCCAACGAGCGACTTCTCTGAAAAATTCATTTTTTTTAAATACAACAAAAAAGTTGTTTTAAAATGTAGTTTTCGATATTTTTAATATTAATGCTGAATTATATTTTTAAAATTCTAATTAAAATGTACATTTATAATTCGCAAAAAGTTTCTTTTTTTTCTGTTTTAAGTAGCAAATAAATATTAGCATTGTTTTCTTTGCGATTTAAAATTAACAAATTAAATTAACAAAATTTACATTTATCCGCCTTTACCAAATTATTCCATTGTTTTATAATTGTAGCTAATCTTTTTAAGTTTATTTTTTATTAAATCAATTGACCACAAAAAATATTCTGTAAATAAACTTAAAATACAAGTTGTTATTTTTTTCCATGCTGTGATAAAAATATAGGTCAATTTTAGAAGAAAAAAAAACAGCAAAATCCAAAATAAATTCTTTAAAAAGTTTTTTCTTAATTTTAAAAAAACTTTCTAAAAAAATTAAATTTTTTTATTAAAAAAAGTTTTTAAAAAGTTAAACCCAAAAAAAATATTTTAGATTATTTCGCGGTTGCAGAAATAGTTTATATAAAGATCTTGTATATGTTGTTACTACGGATTTCCCATGTTTCAGAAAAAAAACTATTTAATAATTTGTTCAAAAATTAGGGAAAAAAGACAAATATCATATTTTTCTGTTTTATAGATTCAAATTTATAAAAAAAATCATTTCTAAACAATAAATTAATAATTTAAAAAATAAATAAAATAACTAACGGTGTCAATTTAGCATTCAGGAACATATCCGTGGAATAGGCGAAGACTGCCGTGCAACCAGTGAATTGTTGGGCGATCATCACCAAAATTGATGCTTGAAGGGGAACTCTCAATTCCTTGTTTGTGAATAACTCGCGGAAACTGCCAGGGCCCTGAAAATTTTTTAAATGAAAAATCTAAAAATGTAAATAAAAACTTTAGAATACAACAAAACTAAATTTGGCTCAATGTTTTATCCAACTAATAAAAATAATTCAAAAAGAGAATGGTCGATTTATCGAACATTCTCTTTTTGTTGAAAAACGTTTGTTGAAAAAATTTTAAAAATATAAAAATTTTCTTAAAAAATTTATAAATTGGGAAACGAAGGGGTTTAACCTATTTACTTAGAATTTATCTTTTTTTAAATTTAAATTTTGAAAGAAATATTTTAAGTGTAACTAACTGAGTAAAGCAATTTTACAACAAATTTTCAATTTGAAATTTTAAAAAGTTACAACTTAACTTTCATTTTTTAAAAACAAAACAATGACAAAAAACTTTCAAAAACACTTAATTTAAAAAACTTTAAAAAAAATGAAATGTTCATCAAACATTTAATTTTAAATAAATTTATTTTTAAGTGTTCTTCATGATTTTTTTTCTTTTTTCTTCAAAAATTCAAAAACAAATTTCTGTTCAATCCAAAATTCAATTTTTGAGGAAAGAAATTAAGTGTGTGATTTAAATTTTTTTAATTAACCTTATTTAGCACGGCGTTTTTTTTTTCAATTATTTCACCTTCAAAAATGTTTTCTGAAAAAATGCAAACATTTTTTAAACAAAAAATTCAACTGTAAATATTTTTTTTAAAAATTCTATGTATTTTTTAGTTAATGTTAAATCACAATAAAACTGTTAAGATAATTTTGTTATATTTTCGACAAAATCGAATCTAAACTTTTTTTAAAATTTGAAACATGTAATTGTATTTTAATCGAAAAAATCTTTTTTTTTCATTTCAAATACTTTGCAAATCAATCTTCAAAATCTCGATCAGAACTTTTAAATGTAAAACATTTAATAAAGTTATGAACATTATAATTTCCTCACCTTACTCAAAGCCACCTCCCTGACAACCGTCTCGAACATGTGATTTGCTTGTTCCTCGCTCTTCACAATCCTTTTTACATCTTCCAGGGCCTAAATTTAAAAAAAATAGTTTCAATTTTAAAAAATACATACTTTTTCTCTGTCTCCTTTATTGTTTAGGGTGTATTTGGGAGATTCTGGGCAGAAGGGGAGAATTACAACCAGGCCGAGGGCTAGGATTCCGGGGAAGGCGTAAGCCAAGGGCCAAAGTTGGGGTCCTCCAAGGATTTCTGGGAGGCCTATGAGGAGGGAAAACCAGTCGGAGAAGGCTACGGCCACCTGAAATTCTCATTTCTCTCTTTCTCTAGCACTCTCTCTCTCTCTCTCTTCTCTCTCTCTCTCTCCCTCTCTCTCTCTCTCTCTCTCTCTCTCTCTCTCTCTCTCTCTCTAACCTGGTGCAAAGTCCCTGCCGGTCCCCTATACTTCGCTGGCGTGATTTCCATAAGATACATGGGCACCAGACCCGAAGTAAGGCCCATATTAGCTCCGAAGACAAAACGACCCGCAATTAACAATTCAGGTGACCTAAAATCCATTTTAAAGGGGAAGGACCTCGTAAAATTGATTTTTCAAAGTATCTTTACAATTATTTCATTGAGTAGACATCGTTTCCACGATTCTTAAACATACCCTATTTATATGATTTCGACTGCAAAGGGGGCACGTTTACACGGCCGTTTTACGCGTTTGCCGCACGTAAACACGGCTAAAGTGGGCGAGAGAGTGTGGGAAATGGGGAGACGCAGAGTTGGCGGCAATTCAAATTTCAATTTCCCCAAAATTTCAATCGCTCCTAAATCGATTCATTTTGATCCAAAATGGGTAAAAGAGGTGTTTTTCGGAATCCTGGGAATGAGATCTAGGCTTTTATGACAAAATCAGAAAAATTATTTTTACGCGGTCCTTCCCCTATAAGTTGAAATATACATTTGTAAGCAAAAATAGAAAAAAAAACTTACTTTAAAGGTTTGGCAGCTAGTTCTAAAAATGAGGCTAAAACATTGACTACTCCATTGCCGATGAGACCATTGCGACGACCATATCGTTCTCCGATCACTCTGAAAAGCACTTTTTGACGACGTGTGTGTGTGTGTGTGTGTGTGTGTGTGAGTGACCCATGTTTCACACATTGAATTCGTATTGTGGGCTACTAAAATCTCTATAAGAGGGGATTCCCCAGCCTAAGATAAGAGGAACAAAAAACAGCCGGCTGTCAATAGCCATTTCAACGAAACGGAGTACATGAGCACGGGGGATTCATGTGGTTCTGAAGTTTTGAACCGTAAATGAATAAATCACTCACTCACTCACACACTCACACACTCACACACTCACACACTTACCGTGTGAGAGAGGCACCCAAGATAGCTCCCACAGCGATTGAAGAGACCATAAACGACCAAAGAAGATTGGAAGTGGTCAAGTTTAGAGGAGTTCCCCTGAAATCGAAATTTTCAATTTTTTTTCCTGATTTGCCGTTTATTTGGTTAAAGGGGAAGGACCGCGTAAAAATAATTTTTCTGTTTTTGTGATAAAAGCCTAGATCCCATTCCCAGGATTCCGAAAAATACCCCTTTTACCCATTTTGGATCAAAATGAATCGATTTAGGAGCGCTTGAAATTTTGGGGAAATTGGAGTTTGAATATCCGCCAACTCTGCGTCTCTCCATTTCCCACACTCTCTCGCCCACTCTGGCCGTGTTTCCGTGCGGCAAACGCGTAAATCGGCCGTGTAAACGCGCCCCTTTTGCAGTCCAAATCATATAAAAGGGGTATGTTCCAGAATCGGGGAAACGATAACTACATAATGAAACTATAATAAAGATACTTTGAAAAATAAATTTTACGAGGTCCTTCCCCTTTAAATTTAGTTTTTAGTTTTTTTTAAATTTAGTTTATTTAGTTAAATTTAGTTTTTTAAAAATCAAATTTAGTTTTAAATTTAAAACTAAATTTCAAACTCCAAGGTTCACATTTCAATTGGTCCCATTCCCTTTCGCACTAATTTTACGACGTCCTGTTCTTCAGGCTTATCGCGAGGGCGTTTATTCCAGACTCTTATCTCCCCCGTGTTTCAACGCACTGCAAACGGCGGCTGCAACCAAAAAGTGTAGTGATAACGTTATTTCCTACGAAAATCGATTGGTTTCAGTGCAAAGCGTGATAAAACAGGGAAATTTTTATTAGTGAATGTAGGGGAAATATAGTTTCATTGGTATAACTGTGAAAATGACTGAGCATCGCTTGAAAATTTTAAAAAAATGATTTTAAGAACTTATTCAGATTTGTAAATTTATTTTAAAATTTTCCATTTTTTGGGGGTCCCCTGTCTAAAATTCTAAAATCTGTCTAAAATTCAAATGTGAAAACTTTACAATCAAATTGAAACAATTGGTTATTTGGTCTCTGACCGAAATCGAAATTTATAGTTTAGATTAAATTTTGCCATTTTTGGTGTATTTTTATAATTTAAAAAAATAAAGGGCGACAAATTTAAAATTTTGGTTTAAAAACAAAAAAAATAAAAACCTTTTTGGTTTCTAGCCAAAATTTAAATATATAGAATAGCTTAAATTTAGCTTTTTGTCGTAAAAGCTTTTTGTCGTTTTTATTTTTTATTCTTAAGGCAGTTAAAAATTAATCCACTATTTTAGCTAAAACGACAAAACTTTTTGTCGTTTTAGCTAAAATAGTGGATTAATTTTTAACTGTCTTAAGAATAAAACAAATAAAATTTTAGTGTTTAAAAATGATTCTCAAATTTTTTTGGCTTGCGAAAAAAATTCAAATATTAGTTTTCAGTGTTATTATTAGTGTGCAATTTTTTGTTACATATTTCAATTGGATTTAGAAAACACAATTATTTTAATCGATAATCTTTTAAAACAATTCAAGTTAGTTTTAAAAATGATGAATTTTATACAATGAATTTAAATTTTTAAATACTATTTTAATATTGTATTAAAAGAATTTATTTTTCAATTTTCGGTTACAAACAAAGTTAATTCAAGCTTTCATTTTTTCGGGGAAAAACATTTTTTGATGAATTATTTGTATTCAAAATCCGAAAAGAAACCTTTTCATGTGAAAAGCTTGAGCACCATTTTAAAAATTGTGTAAAAATGTAAAATCAATAATGACAAATCAAAAAAATCAATAAAGTTTTTTTTGTAAAAATTTCTACCTCTCGGTGTAAGTTTCATTAATCCAATCTGAGATCAAAATCTGCGACGGATTGACCACTCCATAGCTGTAGAATTGGGCACTTCCTCCCAGAACTACCGTAACCACGGATATATAGTATCTAAATTATTTAAATTAATATTTTAAAATGGGAAAGTCCGACCTGGCGGTGGCCATTCAGAGCGGCAGTGGCATAATCACAGTCGTTTCGAGTCAATTGCTCATGGAAATCGAAGGGTCGCTACGATAAGCAAGGGGAGATAAGGGCAGACGGCAGGACGCTGAGAGGGGGGATTGGGGGGTTTAGGGAGGGACCAGTGAGGTGTAAAATATATTTTATTTACCAGAATTAATTTTTCACAATTATATAAAAGATTTTATTTTGAGAAATAGAAACGAGTTTGAATTTCTCCTTCTGGTCGCTGAATCAGAAGACTAAAAAACTTTTTAAAAAACATTTATTTGACCCAAAAATACAATTCTGACACATTTGGGTCAATATCGGTTATGGTATCTTCGCCAAACTTTATCGAAACCATTTAAGTATAGTACTTTTTGGAAAGGTCTTGTTATTATGAACAAGTTTGTAATACCGTTTCCATCATTTGAAAGGCAAAAAACCGTTATTGGCAAAAAACCGTCAAAAATTTTTAAGGTATTTTTTTAAACTTTGAGTCAATTTGCGAGATACGCCACATACTTCACCGTTTTCTACGAATTATTTGTCAAAATGTTTAACCATTGTATTTATATATTCAATTTGATTCGCTTTTTAAGGCAAAAAGTCACAAATATTTTTTTTCAAATAGTGTTTTTGTTTTTATTAATCATTTTATTCACTAAAAACAGCAAAACAAAAGCTCAAAACACTTTTTTGTGACTTTTTGCCTTAAACAGCGAATCAAATTGAATTTATACAATAAACTTTTTTTGAAATGATTTAGATAGTAAACCTCAAAAAAAACGATTTTGTTAAATGACCAAAAACGATAGATGGAATTTATTTCAAACTTACTCAAAAATATTTTATTTCAAACTTACTCAAAAGGCGAAGATACCGTAACCAGGGCGCGTGCCCAATAACCCGGGGCAAAAAATCGATATTGACCCAACTGTTTCAGAATTGTATTTTTGGGTCAAATAAATGCTTTTTACTAAGTTTTGGCAAATCCACTTTTGTAACACTCGAGCCTACGCCTAAAAAGAAACCGTCAGGGTCCCCTTTTCGACTTGTATTTGCGTAGGGCGCTTACTCTATGCGGCGGGACTACCCTTTCCGCGACCGCCGATTTCGTACGGGTGTGAAAATCGAGGCGCTACCATGTCAGGCAACGAGAGTTTTCTGCGTCTTTTCAGGAGTGAACTTTGAAAATTCCAAAGTGACGCCAAAAAATCGATAAACCGATGGATGCGTAAACACCGTGCACGTAGTTCGTTACCTGTCGCCTGGAATGGCCAAAAATGGCATTTCAGGTGCAGATTTCTCCAAAAATAACACATTTAAACTCCAAATTATTACATATTTTATTAAATAGCATCCCAATACCTTTAATAGGAGAATTAGTTGCTTACATATAATTCGTTTCTCATAATGAGAAATAGATTTTATTTACCAGAATAAGTTTCTTACAATTTTTATCAAACCTTAAAAGGGCTCATTCTTTACCAAGGGTTTGTTTAGAACAGATTCAATTTTGAAATATTTTTGGGCGCGCAATCGTTTCGGAACCCGAAAATGATGTAATTGATTTTACGCCGTTTCGAAATAAGCTATCGATTGATGTACATTTTGTTACAATTGGGTAAGATAAGAATATCAGAATATCGATGAGACCGGTTACCTTTATTGCTCTTATATATTTTTTAAATTATCTTACATTAAAAAGTATGAAAAGTTACTTTAGAAAATATACAAAAGTTGGGGGTTTAAATACGTCGTTTTGGAAAAATCTGCATCAGAAATGCCATTTTTTGCCATTCCAGGCCACAGGCACCTGGAGATAACTGGCATTTTAACGAACTACGTGCACGGTGTTTACACGTCCGTCCAATCGATCGGTTTATCGATTTTCTGGTCGTTACTTTCGAATTTTCAATGTTCCCGCCTGAAAAGACGCAGAAAACTCTGGTTGTCTGACATGGTAGCGCCGCCATTTTCACACCCGTACGAGATCGGCGGACGGGGAAAGGGTAGGTCAGCTGGATACAGTAATGAGTACCATGGGAAAATCTCGAGAAGAGGGCTCCTTTGAAGAACTACCTTGCAAATCAGGGTCTCCTAGGCCTTTCAAGGACTGTCGGTCAGTTCAAAGGACTGCTAGGAGGACGGAGTCATAGAAGTGTAAGAATTAGAAAAGCAGATGAACTAAGCGATTGTTAGTGACGCAGAGTGGAGGAAAATGCAGGAGTTAGAGAAGAAGAAGAGTGGCCAACTGTCAGAAACGCAAAGGAGCTGCTTCAAAATAAAAATAACTGGAGGAGATCTTTATCGTCATCAAGGTCCACGGTGTAAATAAAATTCACAATATGTACAGCCACGTTAGTATTTCAGACCCTCCCCTTCTTTTCGACCCAGGCGTATTGCTTCTTCAGTTTCTCCTTCTCCTTGGCGGTGAAGTCGTTCTTCAGGAGGAATATCTTCCCCAGCTCCTCCACGGACCTTCCATCGGCCATGTTGGCGATCTTCTGTTCGATTATGTCGTAGAGCCCGGGGACGTCAAGGTAGTGGGCACCCTGGAAATGAAGTAATTAGAGGGAGAGAGGGGAGAGAGAGAGAGAGAGAGAGAGAGAGAGAGAGAGAGAGAGAGAACTAACCATCACCATGGCCATCAGCTCCGCCGACGAGATATCCAAGAACTCGTTGTCCCAATCGTCCAGCACGACCCTGTGTTCGTCACGTTCCTCAACGGGCCGGTAGACTTCGCTCCTCTTCGCAGTGCAGTACTCCAGGATCTTCTTCAAAGTCCTTCCGTCGACGTAGTTTGTGGGGATAGGCTCGACCAGCTTCTCGTCGTCGGGGTCGGTGATGCCGAGGTCCTGAAACGAAGACGTTTTTTGAACTTTTTAAGTCATCATCAAGCTCAAAAAAATAGAAAACTCACTATCATCATTGTCTTGATGACTTTACTCTTGAAGGCCACGTCCTCGTCGACTTCGAAATGGACGCCGTCGTTGGATACCAGTTTGATCCTCATCATCTTCTTCTGAGGCTCTTCCGCCACTCCCATCTTCGTCTTCTTCGGGGGCTCTTCAACTACCTCAGGCGCCAGCGTCGTAGGCACCCCCATCGTTGGGCACACCTCCACCCTCGTCGCAGACACCTTCACCGGAAGGACGTCGACGTTCGAGGAAGGAGCGCGCGTCCTCTTGCGGGAAGGAGCGGAAGACATTCTCTCTGAAAATGAAGTATTTACATTTTTAAATAATAATATATAAAGGAAACGGAAGAAAAAGAAACCGGAAATTAGAAACAGTCAAATAAACGGGCCAAACTGATGCGTCATTAAAGGACTGCCAAGGGCTCCCGCAACGAAAACACAAACTTAGGCTACCAATTACGCGTTAAAGCCGCTTTTTCACCACTTTTTAATTTTTAAATGATAAATGTAACATAGAAAAAGGTGATATAAGCAAAATATCAGAGTTTACAACGAAAATGGAGCCAACAACGTTTAAAAGGCCTTTAAAAGCACAAGTTTAGTCCAAATCATCAATAAATAAAATAAATAGCCAAAAATCAGGTGAAATAGCGAAAATATGACTTAAAATAACAGAAAACGAAGTCAAGTGAGCAAAAAAACAGAAATTGACGCAAAAACGACAGATTCTCATAAATCGAAGGTAAGGGCCAATATTTTAGCGGTTGTTTTGCTTAATTACATTAATTTAATTTGTTTTAATATATTTACAAACTATTTCTGCAAAACAACAGTGAAAAACGGCCGAAAAATAAGGGAAAATGGGAAAACAAGCGGCCCAACGCACAGGGCGACACTGAGAGCGCGCCAATCAAAGTCATTGACGCATGTTTGGTGCTGGCACATTCTTTGTGTTTGCACATACTCAGATAAACCGCGGAACTGATTGGCGGCCCAATTAAACACGGTGAATTGGTTGGCACCCCAATTCCACCAATTCCCCGGATTTGGGACCAATTCAATACCATAAGACACCGCGTGAACTCGAAAAGTATTGGTTCCTAAGAGTGCACCACCTTTGGCGTATATTTTACCTGTGACTTTTTTATAAAAGTTTTTTGTTTAAGTTTGATTTGGTCGCTTTATTGCACTGTGTACTGTGAAGTATGTATAATGTATATGTTGATGTGCATTTTTGGTCTTTATAAATGATTTTTACTCCAAAAACCAACAAATCTGTAATTATAGGAAGCGCCTACGCCCCGCGAGAGGAGAGACGGAAATGGACGAGATATGGATGGACAAGGCACATCGTTCTTCACCCTCTTCTCCACGTAATTCTCCAATAATAGTGATATTTTTTTTAGTTTGTTTATAATGTTGTTCTTCTTCTTATATTTCTGTAAATTGTATATGTGTTTTTGCATGTGTTATACTGTGTGCATGTTATAATTGTGTATTTATTATTGCTTATGTTTTATGCACGATATATAAAGATAATAAATATATGATAAAGATTATATATATATGGTATTATCGAATCTACCTGGGGTTTTAAAATACTAATCAGGGGCCGTTTTTAATAACGAAAATTCAAAAATTTAAATTTCCCGCCGTTTCTCAGGAACTAATTGAGCACCCGATTTTCAACTGATTGCAGACCCAATTGCGAACCGGTGGGGTTTGCTGTTTCCAATCAGTTCCGAATTGGGCCGCCAATCAGTTCCGCGGTTTATCTGAGTACTTATTGGTGCTGGCGCATTATTAGTGTTGGCACATTAATGGTGTTGGCACCGACTCGGTGCAACGGAAAATTAGAAAAACACTGGTCCTTTTGAAAAAAAGTTACATTAATTCTATTCACTGTCGCATGAAAAAACGGCCGAAAAATTAGGGAAATGGTGAAATAAGCGGCTCAACGCCAAGAGCGACACTGAATTAGCGCCAATCAAAGTCACTGACACATTATTCGTGTTGGTACATTCTCAGTGTTGGCTCATCCTTGGTGCTGGCGCATTATTGATGCTGGCGCATTATTTGTGTTGGCGCATTATTGATGTTGGCGCATTATTGATGTTGGCGCATTGTTGGTGCTGGTATTTTCTTATAAATTAAGCAAGGGAAAATTAGAAAAACTAAAGTCCTTTTTTTAAAAGCCCCTTTTTTAAAATTTTTTAAATTCAAGCTCATTGACGTCGCTTTCACCAAATTAAAAAATCAATCAATTGTGGTTTTACGCTTTTTAGGCGAAAAAGCCACAATAATTGCTTTTTTTCAATTTTATTCATCTACAGTTTTTTTTTTCAAAAATAAAACTGTTTAACTTTAAAAAAGAAGAATAAATATTTTTTATTTTTATTTTTTATAAAAAAATAGCTGTTTAATCATCGTTTTAGTTTATTCAAATGAAGTGGCTCTTTTGTTATCAACGACCCAATCGTAGTTACAAGGCTCCCGAAGATGAAGTAGTTTTTTTTTAAATTTAATTTATTTATAAAAATATTTTTTTCAGCCAAAAGAACGAATTAACATCTCCAAACTTCCTACAATTATCCAGTTATATGTCTTAAAAAAGGTGATTTTAAATTATTTTTTTTAAATTTTATATTAAAATTTATAAAAGTAAAACAAATTAAAATAAAATTATAAAATTTTTACAAACTCCTTCAATATATTTTTTCAGTTCGAATACAAACAAATGGGAAAATTCGAAGAATGTTGTCGATTTTCGCAGAAATTCGTTCAAAGACACAAACATCTTAAATATTTCGTGGAAGTTGATAGAATTCAAATTACATACACTTGGGTAATTTAAATTATCAAATTAATTTTAAAAACATAAAATAATTTTTTATAAATATTTTAAGGCTACAAGAGTTATTTTGTCGAATCGATGGTGTGACAAAGTTTCCATGACGATTTCTAAAATGGGAGAAAGACAAGTTTACTTTCATGCATATAAATTGGAAGTGGAGGTAAAAACTCTCTCTCTCTCTCTCTCTCTCTCTCTCTCTCTCTTTTTCTCTGTCTCTCTCTCTGTCTCTCTGTCTCTCTTTCTCTGTCTCTCTCTCTATTTCTCTCTCTCTCTAATTCCCTTCTTCAGACTGCCTGCACCAACAATATCATCTATTTTATCCTTAACCAAGTTAAACAAATTCGAGAATTTTACATCGTCCAACCAGTTCCGATTAAGGAAAGACCTTTTTTCTCGAAAATGCTTACGGTAAATATCTTAGATTTTATTTTTTTTTAATATTTAAACATTTAAAAAAATTATATTTTAGGCCTATAAAAATAGCAGCCTCTCTCTTCTGTTGGATAAGGATGAGGGCACATTTGAATACGATACGAGGACTGTTCAGCATGTAAGAGAGAGGGAGGGAGAGAGAAAGAGAAAGAGAAAGAAAGAGAGAGAGAGAGAGAGAGAGAGAGAGAGAGAGAGAGACAGAGAGAAAGAGACAGAGAGGCAGAGAAGAAAACTTTGTTTTTCAGTTGACCCTCTCCAATTCTCAAGTTCTCTCCCCTAAAAGTCTTTTCTCCATTAAAATCACCGATTCTATAAGCGCCTTCGACGCAAAATTCTCAGCAACCGATGTTTTCCAACTTGTTGAGGTTAAAAAAATTATATAAATTATATTTAATTATATATTTTTTAGGATCTAATAGCGGAGAGAGTACCGTCATACAGCAGAATGTTCGCAATCCGACCTGCCATTCCTTTTGATGATTTAAGTGATTGCTTGAAAATATTGAAGACTTGTCGATTTGCTGGAGAGGATAAGGGTCATCGCTTCTGGATTGTGAAGAAACCGGGAAAAGTGGGGACTTTTTTGGAGATCCGACTTTGGACCAATGGGAATTTGCATTTGTGGCCCCGTCGCTAACCCTAACTGGAGGGTAATAAAAAGAAAAAAATCTTGTAAACGAAATATTGATGTCTATATGAAAGTTCAAATAAAACGTTGAATTGTTTTTGTTGATTTAAAGGGGAAGGACCGCGTAAAAATAATTTTTCTGATTTTTTTTTTATAAAAACCTAGGTCTCATTCCCAGGATTCCGAAAAATACCTCTTTTACCCATTTTGGATAAAAATGAATCGATTTAGGAGCACTTGAAATTTTGGGAAATTGCCATTTGAATTCCCGCCAACTCTGCGTCTCCCCATTTCCCACACTCTCTCGCCCAGTCTAGCCGTGTTTTCGTGCGGCAAACGCGTAAAACGGCCGTGTAAACGCGCCCCTTTTGCAGTCCAAATCATTTAAAAGGGGTATGTTTCGGAATCGTGAAAACGATGTCTACTCAATAAAATAATTGTTAAGATACTTTGAAAAATCAATTTTCGATGTCCTTCTCCTTTAATCACTCATTCACTTATTCACAAACCGGAAGGAGCGGCGGGAACCATTTGTAACAGGTAATTGAAGCGGCTGACATAAGTGGGTCACGTCAAACAAAGAAAAGGTACCGCCGAGAACGGCGGAGGCGAAAGTACAACATAGGAGAGAATAGCGGACATTTGCATGTCGTAGCTGAGAAACGGCCCCCTGAAATCTCTCTCTCTCTTTTTCTCTCTCTCTCTTACTCTCTTACTCTCTCTCTCTCTATCTTTCTCTCTCTCTCTCTCTCTCTCTCTCTTTCTCTCTCTCTTTCTCTTTCTCTCTCTCTTTCTCTCTCTCTCTCGTTTTCTCTGTCTCTCTCTCTCTCTTACTCTCTTACTCTCTATCTTTCTCTCTCTCTCTCTCTCTCTCTCTCTCTCTCTTTCTCTATCACTCTCTCTCTCTCTCTCTCTCTCTCTCTCTCTCTACCTTCCCTTTCCCTTTGCCCCTTTCCACCTCCCCTATCTTTCTGATTTCCTGGGCGTCGCCGGCTCCAGCCTGTCGCCCCCGAGATAAGCCCTGCTCTTGTCATTTCAGCGGGACCATATGTGCTCGCTTTCCAAATTTTCATGCTATCTCAGCTTCACCAACTGATAGGTACTAATCGGGGATCGATTTTTGAAGCCAGGGTGGCTTGTTTCACAACTTCTCATCATTTTTATTCCCTAAGAAAATGAGAAAAATATTTTGACAGCAGTTTTTATCCTGGCCTTTGCAGATGTTTTTCAATTTTGAACAAATGAGAGTTTTTATTGAACTTTCCTTGCTTTAATCAAAGTTTTATTTAAAAATGTTATTGTATTTTTATAAATCAATTTTTAATAATATTTCTTACTATGTAATTCAGCTTTTTCTATGAAATTCAAAAAACATAACAAACAGTTTGTTGAAAAAAGGTAATCCAACTTTTTTCATTTACAGAAAATTTGTTATTAAAAATTTGTCTGCAGAATATGTCTTCATTTATCTTTTTTTAAACTTATGTTGGGGTTTTAAATTAATTATTCGATTCTCATTTTAAGTCTAATCATTTTTAGTTTTTTAATAAAAATAAGTCGATTTTATAAAACTCAAATTAAAATTAAGTTTTATGTTTCAAATGTGGTACAAATTCCGTGAAAAATTCAGTTCCCAGTGGTGTTTCTTCATTGCTTTTATAGCGAAAAGTGCGCAAATGTGCCGAGTATAGGCTGAAAAAGTAGAGTGATGTGCGAAATAAATTTTCGCAAAGATCTCCCCCTTCCAATTTTATTTTTAAACCTATTTGTATTTTGGTTTTTATTATTCGTTAAATTTTATTAAAAAAGAATAATTTTCAGAATGTACTACATCCCAGCCCCTGACTACCGTCGCCCTGCCACTGAAATCTATTCCTCTCCGGTGACCTTCGAAGCCCCCGAAAATCTCATTCCTCCGCCGGATTATGCACGCTACGAACCTCAGGTCAGACCACTTACAGGTCGTAAATGCGTCGTTTTTCGCGGTTTAGTGCA
>JAJQXH010000042.1:85000-135000 GCA_022343465.1 Oscheius sp. G VE-2021
GTTCCAGTCCTTCCCCCAATTGGAAGAAGCCACTTTTCTCAGGATTCGTCTCCTGGAGGTAGTTTCTGATTTCTGAATCTAGATAAAAGTAAGAATTTAGCCCTGTCGCCTGCCCAGAACAAGGCCTTCATCCGCCATTTGGAAAACCACCGCAAATTCGACACGATGAAGTCGCTGCGCAGCTGTCGCGAGTGCCCTTTGTGCCAGATGATGCTGGGCGCCGCTAGACTGCAGGAAGGGTAACAGATGGAGACGGCGGAATATGAAAAACGAGGGGTTTTCAGGGAGGTGGAGAGCGCGGCTAGACAGCGGAGGACCGATGTGTGAGTGAATTAGGGGGCACAGACACACAGACACACACACACACTCTCTCTCTCTCTCTCAACTCTGCGTCTCTAACCCTCTCCGGTCTCTACCTCTCTGCGTCTCTAACCCTCCTTCTTCTGGTCTCTAGCTCTCTGCGTCTCTAACCCTCATCAGATCTCTATCTCTCTGCGTCTCTGACCCTCCTTAGGTCTCTAACTGTCTGCGTCTTCTCTCTCACCCTGTCTCTCTCTCACCCTGTCTCTTTCATCTCTCTCAACTCTGCGTCTCTAACCCTCCTCCGGACTTTACCTCTCTGCGTCTCTGACCCTACTCCGGTTTCTCATTGGCTGTATCCTCTCTCTCTCTCTCTCTCTCTCTCTCTCTCTCTCTCTCTCTCTCTCTCTCTCTCTCTCTATCGATCGATCTATCCCCCCCTCTCTCTCTATCTCTCTCTCTCTCTATCGATCTCTCCCCTCTCTATCTCTATCTCTCCCTCTCTCTATCTCTATCTCTCCCTCCCTCTCTCTCTCTCTCTCTCTCTCTCTCTCTCTCTCTCTCTCTTTCTCTCTCTTCCCCCCCCCCCCGCTCTCTCTAAATCCCTCTTCCAGACGAGACATTTTCTCCGGCGAGGCCGATCTCGACTGGACCCTCACCCGCCGCTCCTACAACGAAAGAGCCGAAGGCGAGATATCCGTAGGATTCCGGGAAAAAATTCAGGTACCTTACATTTTTTTTACAATTAAAATACCTATTTTTAAATAAAATTTTAAACAAAATCCCAAAAATCATATTTTCAGGTGCTCCAAACTGAAGAAACCCACGCTTTGTGCAGGAAAACCGATGGTTCCATGGGATGGCTGCCCCTCTACATAGTACAATAACCCCATTTTCATCTTTGAATTCAAATTTCTTTATGAAACGATTGTATTTTGATTGATTTATGCTTGTAAATACTTTTTAATGGTATAAACACTTTTTAAAAAAAATTAATTTTTCCTCTTTTCCCTTATAAATTCCCTTTTCCGCCCTTTAGGCAACACCTAAAACAAAGAATAACTCCCTTTATGGCGCCGAAATACCCCTTATCACCCAATGCAAACAAAAATTGGAGCAAATACCGATCGATAAGCATTCCAACCAGCCGGAAATCTCAATTTTCCATTAACTGTATTTAAAAACTACGCAAAATTAACTTTACACCCTGAGAAATAGATCCCTTATGACCTCATCTCCGCGGGTTTTCAAATTCGAACGGTCATTTGGCTGCGTAGGCGGGGCGTTGCCTGCGTATCCAACCATTTTGGCGGGAAAGCCGAGGTCGCCTCACCCGGCAATCCTAAAATTCCACCATTCTCAGCTGTTTTCTCCGCTTCTGGCCGGTTTATTTCACTATTTTTGTTGTATTTATTAAAAAATAGGTATAAATTTACCTAAATAATGTATTAATTATGTAAATTTAGTCAAATTTGAGGCTTTTTGTCTCAAAAACACTAAAAAAGCATTTGTTTTAGCTTTTCTTCTATTCCAAAGCTGTTCTAAGCTTTTGTTTGTGTTAAAAGCGCTTAGAATTCAAATTTGACGCCATTTATATATGTTATGTGTTCATTTTATGTACCTGCCTATTTTTTCGTGGATTTCAACTATTTATAGCCTGGTCGATGCTAAAATCAATTAAGAAAGGTTTAAATAATCGATTTTAGTTTAAAAAAAAAGATTTTGCATCAATTTCGCAATTGTCATCATTTTTGAATTTTGAAGTTTTTCTCTCGCTTTTTCTAATTATTTCTTAATTGCTTTACTTGACGTCTAATCACTTAAATAAATGTCCCCTGATGCTGAAAATCAAGAAATTGGAGAATTCACGTTCCCTAGTTACGAAATGTGCCGTCTCCACCGTTGTTTACGCGCCCGGCGTTCATTTCGCCCTGGCTCGCATTAGGTTATTGCCTGCTGCCTTTCCGAGCTCCCATTCTGTGTCCCTTTGTGTGCCGCGTGGCCCAAAAACCACCGCCCGACTCGATGCGCCGGCGGCCGTTTTTTTCCCGGTCGCTCAATAGTTTGCTGAGTCAGAGAGCGGGCGGCGATATCGCCGATCGCCTGTCCACTGCTGCGGCCCCCCGCTTTCCAACCGCCCGTGTTCCCCACATTTGCGACCTCTCCCGTGGCCTTTTGCCCTGCTGGCGCCTCTGCCATCCTCACGTTTTTTTAAGCGGCTATCGATTTCCCGCCCGTAATTGGAATTATGCGCCCTTGCCTCATTTCGCAATACCAGCGGCGGGCTGTATTGACCCGCCCCTTCGCCCCGCCCCCATTATTCCTCGGCCTTTTTGAGTCAATTCTCCTCTCTGTTCTCGCTTTCTAATCCTCCGATTCAGAAGCCAACATGCGCGAGATCGTCCACGTCCAGGCCGGCCAGTGCGGAAACCAGATCGGTTGCAAGGTCAGTTCACCACCTTCCTTCACTTCTAAATATCGGTTTTAGTTCTGGGAGGTCATCTCCGACGAGCACGGAATCCAGCCCGATGGAACCTACAAGGGCGAGTCGGACCTCCAGCTCGAGAGGATCAACGTCTACTACAACGAGGCCAACGGTTCGTTGTCTAATTGATTGTTTGCTTAGTGCGCGGTCAACTGTTTACCTTACTTTTTTAACTACTTTCCTTCCTTTACGACATCTAATCAATCGATTTCAGGTGGAAAGTATGTGCCCCGCGCCGTGCTCGTCGATCTGGAGCCGGGAACGATGGACTCTGCCAGGGCTGGCCCCTTCGGAGCCCTCTTCCGCCCCGACAACTTCGTCTTCGGCCAGTCCGGAGCAGGAAACAACTGGGCCAAGGGACACTACACCGAGGGAGCCGAGTTGGTCGACAACGTCCTAGACGTGGTCCGCAAGGAGGCCGAGGGCTGCGACTGCCTGCAGGGCTTCCAGCTGACCCACTCCCTGGGAGGAGGAACCGGATCCGGAATGGGAACCCTTCTCATCTCCAAGATCCGTGAGGAGTACCCCGACAGGATCATGTCCTCCTTCTCCGTGGTCCCCTCTCCCAAGGTCTCCGACACCGTGGTCGAGCCCTACAACGCCACCCTCTCCGTCCACCAGCTCGTGGAGAACACCGATGAGACCTTCTGCATCGACAACGAAGCCCTCTACGACATCTGCTTCCGCACGCTCAAGCTCACCAACCCCACCTACGGAGATCTCAACCACCTCGGTTAGTTCCACTTCCCTGCATTCTATTCTAATTCTTTTCAGTTTCCGTCACCATGTCTGGAGTGACCACCTGCCTGCGCTTCCCCGGTCAGCTCAACGCCGATCTCCGCAAGCTCGCCGTCAACATGGTCCCCTTCCCTCGCCTTCACTTCTTCATGCCCGGATTCGCTCCCCTCTGCGCCAAGGGAGCCTCCGCCTACCGCGCCCTCACCGTCGCCGAACTCACTCAGCAGGTACATCTCCCTATTTTGGGCACAACTAACTTGTCTATTTTCAGATGTTCGACTCGAAGAACATGATGGCTGCCTGCGACCCCAGGCACGGTCGTTACCTGACCGTCGCCGCCATGTTCCGCGGTCGCATGAGCATGCGCGAGGTCGACGACCAGATGATGTCCGTCCAGAACAAGAACTCCTCCTACTTCGTGGAGTGGATCCCGAACAACGTCAAGACCGCCGTCTGTGACATCCCTCCCCGTGGACTGAAGATGGCCGCCACCTTCGTCGGAAACTCCACCGCCATCCAGGAGATCTTCAAGAGGATCTCCGAGCAGTTCACCGCCATGTTCCGCAGGAAGGCCTTCCTCCACTGGTACACCGGAGAAGGAATGGACGAGATGGAGGTACTTTATCTTTTATCCTTGTATTTATTCACTTATTTCATTATTGGCTTTACCAATTGGTTTACTTTCAGTTCACCGAGGCCGAGAGCAACATGAACGACCTGGTCTCCGAGTACCAGCAGTACCAGGAGGCTACCGCCGACGACGAGGGAGAGCTCGACGCCCACGATGCTGACGCCTACGAGCAGGAGTAAGCTACCGGTTACTGCGATCTGATTCCGTGTAAATTTAATTATTGCGTAAATGAACGCGTGTTTCAATTTCTTTGTTTTGTTTTTGGGGGGTTACTTCAGGGCATGGGAAAACGGGTCGTCTTCGGAATCGTCTTCTTGCCCACTTCTTGTCTTCTCCACGTCTACTAATCGGATCAAAAGTTGCCATATCTTTGGCAAAGTCGTCGGAAATGAGTCTCCTTTGTTTAGCCGATTGATTCCCAGGTTGTCCGATGTTTAGCAAGGAATTGAAAGTTAGGGACGCAGAGTCAACCAGACAGAAAGGGAGAACTGAGACAGACGGGACACCCGAGAATTTCTGTTAGAGACGCAGAGGAAATATGGAGGCGCAGAGGAAGAGAAAGGAATGACGCAGAGATGATAGTTAGAGACGCAGAGGAAGCGTACTGGCCAGTCAGAGACGCAGACATCAGGATTTGAGAGTTATAGACGCAGGTTACTGTAGAGGGAGCATAGAAGTAGACTAAAACGAGAAACAGAGAAGCAGGGTAGACGATTCTAGAGACGCAGAGGATAGAGACGCAGAGCAGAGTGGTATTGTTAGAGAGACATGCGTGGAGAAGAGACGCAGATTCTCAACGAGGTGAGCTAGAGACGCTGACAGTTAGAGAAAGAGAGGAGCAGGGTCGCCGCTGATGAGGATGTTAGAGACGCAGAGGACAGTGATATGAAGTTAGAATGATGGTATTAGAGTTGGACAAGCAGAGGTGAACCTGTCAGAGACGCAGAGGGAATGAGATAAATTGCTGGTCAGAGACGCAGAAAAATAATGTCAAAAGTTAGAGACGCAGAGTAGTTGGAGACATAGGTTTCAACTCAGATCGGTCCCATAAATTACGAACCACACGACCAAGGTTCGATCCCGCTCGGTGCACTTCTTTTTTGTCTCGCTCAAATGATTACTAAAGTTTTAGACAGTTTAAAAAGCACATTTAAAAAAAATTAAATTTGGTTTTGATAAAAGCTGAATTCTTTACCAAGGCGATACTTGGTAAATTAGAATATTAGGAGTGAAAGACTCAATTAAAACGATCGATTTATCGATATAAGAAGCACCAAAGTATCAAAATCTGTCGGATTCGGGGGCCGCTCAGCAGCCGCCTCTCTCCCTCTCCCTCTAGGCGTATTCGATGTTCTCCTCGCCTGTCATCTCGTCGTAGACCTCCTCGTACATCTCCTCCATATCGTCCTGAAATTCTAATTTCCGTCTCTTTCTCTGCCTCTCTCTCTCCAAAAAGCAAGAAAACCGACCTGGCCATAGTCGTACTGGGGAAGGACACTGCGGGCCTGGTTCTGCGTCTGCGTGTTGCGGAGGTAGTGCTGCGCCTGTTGGGCAGTCGAATTAGGCTGCTGCACGTACATCCTCTGCTGAGTGGGGGGTTCCATCTGCTGGCGCATCACAGGGGCGTAGCGCTGGAAAGAGAAGTTTAGAGAGAGGGAGAGAGAGAGAGACGCAGACAGTTAGAGACAGGAGGGTTAGATACGCAGACAGTTAGAGATCAGTGGGTTAGAGACGCAGAGAGTTAGAGACCAAAGGAGGGTTAGAGACGCAGGCAGTTAGAGACAGGAGGGTTAGAGACGCAGAGAGCTAGAGGTGAAGGCTTCCTCACGGGAGAACCTTGAAACTTGAGGATTTAGAGAGAGAGAGAGAGAGAGAGAGAGAGAGAGAAGACGCAGACAATTAGAGACCGGATGAGGGTTAGAGACGTCGACGGTTAGAGACAGAAGGATGGTTAGAGAGAGAGAGAGAGAGAGAGAGAGAGAGAGAGAGAGAGAGAGAGAGAGAGAGAGAGAGAGAGACTGACCCTGGGCGGAGTCATAGTCCTGGCGCCGTTGCCGTTCATCGCCGGCTTCACGTACTTTCCACCGGCCACAACCACAGGGGTCCTCTGGCTGCCGGAAGTAGAAACAGAGGAAGAAGGAGCCGGGCGACTGACGGTCATGTACCTGAAAGGAAGATTTAACTCTGCTTCTCTAACTCTAACTCCGCGTCTCTAACCCAGCGCCAAAATGTCCTGCGTCTCTAACCCATCCTGAGAACATTATGTATCCAACTACTCTGCGTCCCTAACTTTTGACTTATTTCTTTATGTCTCTGTATAGCAGAAAGCCTCTGCGTCTCTGATCAGCAATCTATCTCATTCCCTCTGCGTCTCTGACTACGAATCCATCCAGCTGCCCTCTGCATCCCTAACAATCCAACTGTCTGCGTCTCTGAGAGCTTCTCCTCTGCGTGTCTGACTCTAATACTATCCTTCTAACCAAATGTCGCTGTCCTCTGCGTTTCTAACATACTGACCAGCATTGACCCACCCTCTCTGTTTCTCTAACTGTCAGCGTCTCTAACTCATGTCGGTGAGAACCTGCGTCTTTAACATTTAACATGTAAGACTCTAACAGTCTGGCTCTAACAATACCACTCTGATCTGCGTATCTAACCCCATATATCACTGTCCTCTGCGTCTCTAACATCGTCGACCCTGCTTCTCTGTTTCTCGTATCAGTCAAATCCTCTGCGTCTCTGCTTCCATCTACCATAACCTGCCTCTCTAACTCTCAACTCCTGCTGTCTGCCTCTCTAACTAGCTAGATCGCTCCTCTGCGTCTCTAACCATCTCACTGTCCGCTACTCTGTAGGGCCTTTTCCTCTACGTCTCTGCAACACTCCCATCCCTTTCTCTGCGTATTCGTCCCTAGGCTTCCTCTGCTTCTCTGCCCTACACACTGCTTCTCTGCCCTCCACTCTGCGTCTCTGCCCTCCACTCTGCGTCTCTGCCTCCCTCCCTCTGCGTCTCTGCCTCCCTTCCTCTGCGTCTCTGCCTCTCTCCACTCACGGCTTCACGTCGTCCTCCTGCTGATGGGCAGCGGGAATATTGTAGTGCACCTGCTTCTCCTGATCCCTCTGCACCGTCATCAGATTTCCTGAAAATTACTCGTTTACCTCTCTTGCTCTGCCTCCCTCCCTCTCCTCTCTCTCTCTCTGCCTCTAACCTTGCATTATCTGATCCACGTACTCCCTCAGCGCCGGAGGCAGGCATCCCTTGATCTTCTCCGACAGCTCCGTGGCCACCTCTCCCCTCTCCAAACCATGGGCCAGACCCAATCTCTTCAGGACCTCCACGTCGTCGTGGATCTCGAACGGCTGGTCGAAATTGAAGAGGAACTCGGACTTGTCGCTAGCCACCTGGCAGTCCACGGTGGCACTGGAAAGGGAGGGATTAGAGAGAGAGAGAGAGAGAGAGAGAGAGAGAGAAGAGAGAGATAGAGAAATAGAGAAACTTACCGCTTCTCAGTGTTGACTATGACATAGGGCAGGTAGAGGACCGAACTGTCTCCGGGACGACCTTCCTGCCTGAAACAGAGAAGTAGAGTCATAAGTAGTTTAAGGTTCTCTGCGTCCTCTAACCATCAGGCCGCTTCCGCTTTTTCCGGCGACCTAAGGCCGCTTTCCGCTTTTTTTCTGCCGACCTCAGGCCGCTTTCCGCTTTTTTCGGTGATCTCAGGCCGCCTTCCGCTTTTTCCGGTGACCTCAGGCCGCTTCCGCTTTTTCCGGTGACCTCAAGCCGCTTCCGCTTTTTTCTGGCAACCTCAGACCGCTTCCGCCTTTTCCGGTGACCTCAGGCCGCCTTCCGCTTTTTTTGGAAACCTCAGGCCGCTTTCTAATCAGTCTCTGCTTCTCTGCCGCTCTCCTACCTCTCCCTCTCCCTATTCTTCTCCACCAGCGACTTATAGGCCACCAGCTGAATGATGAGTTCCTGCAGATTCTCCACCTTCTCCTTGATCCTCTCCTGCCGCTTCACTTTGTCCTCCGCCAATCGCTTAAACTCCTGCGCCGTCGAAGTGGGCAGTCCGACCCAGATGATGTCCTTCTTATTCTTCTGGATGATGTTCATCGCCAGCAGCACATTCAACGCGTCGTAGACACGGCGGCGGATGTTCTTCATGTCGTATTGGTGCTTTTCCTGAAAGAAATGGGGTTTTTTCTTTTTTTTTAAATGGGATTTCAAGAAAAAAAGGGTTAAACCAAAAAAAAATTAAAGAAAAACTAACGTCGTTGAGCTGGAAAGTCGACTGCGAATCGAAGTACTCGGTCACCAGCTCGTCGGCAACCTGAAAATTAGAATATTGTAGTTATAACCAGCTATCTGCATCTCTAACTAATCTGTCTGGTTTCTCTGCGTCTCTAACCTCCCATCTGTCTGGTTTCTCTGCGACTCTAACCAATCTGTCTGGTTGCTCTGCGTCTCTAACCTCCCATCTCTCTGGCTTCTCTGCGTTTCTAACCACTCACCCATCTGGTTTCTCTGCGTCTATAACCATCCATGTCTGGTTTCTCTGCGTCTCTAACCAATCTGTCTGGTTTCTCTGCGTCTCTAACCAATCTATCTGGTTTCTCTGCGTCTCTAACCTCCTATTTCTCTGCGTCTCTAACCACCCATATGTCTGGTTTCTCTGCGTTTCTAACCACCAATCCGCCTGGTTTCTCTGCGTCTCTAACCTCCCATATGTCTGGTTTCTCTGCGTCTCTAACCGTCTGTCTATCCCTGTCGTCTATACACACTCTCTCTCTCTCTCTGCGTCCCTGCCTCCTTTCGCTGCTTCTCTAACCCTCTCTCTCTGCCTCTCTCTCTCTTTCTCTGTCTCTCTCTCTGTCTCTCACCTCATTGTAGTTGGTGCGTCCCTTCTCCTTGACCTTCTCGCAGACTTTCGTGGAAAAGTGGCGGAGTCCCTTCGACTTGTCCTGGCACCTCTTCACATCCGCAAAGTCCAGTTCGTAGCGCAGCTGGCTCCTATTCGCCGGCGGAGACCTAAAGGATTACTGTAGTTGTAGATAAAACGTAGATCACAAGGAATACGGTAGATCAAAAGAATATTGATTAGATAATTAGAATATAGGATAGATAAAAAAGTACCTGACGAAGCGTCTGAGGGACTGCTGGTGGAGGATGTCCGTCGCGACGGCGGAGGACGGCTGGACGACGCGCGGAGGCACCGGGCGGCCAGCCACCACCTGCTGGACGGTCACAGGGCGACGCATCTGAAAAATTAGGAATTTTACATGGACAAGGGAGTTTAAAGGAGTATTTAGATCAGTTTTAATTATGCAAATGGCGGCCTGATTGCCAGAAAAAAAGCGGCCTGAGGTCGCCAGAAAAAGCGGAAAGCGGCCTGATGTTTATTTATATTTAAGAAAATGTAAAATAAAGAAAAATCCGAATTTCACACCTGAACTGTGGCCCTCTGCGGCTGGCGGTTGTCGGTCACAAATTGAGCCGCGTTAGCCACCGACCTCACTGTGTACGTCTTACTCCCTTCCATGCTGAAAATTAATTTTTTTAATATTTAATTTTACAAATATATTTAGTTTAACAATATTTTTACTAAGTTTACAATTTTAATCGATTTTACAATTACAAAAATACATTAGAATCATAATTAATAGCCTTAAAAAGAGAAATATATTAAAGGACTGTCTGAAAATAGACCTTTAAAACGTCATAAATAGGCATACTGTAGCTTACAGCAGATCAAACCCCTAAATTTATGCGAAATTGGTTGAAAAACTGACGAAAATTAGTCCTTTAAATGGAATAAATTAAAGGACTAGCTCTGATTTTATAAATAGAGATAAAAGAATGTATGGTTACTGTAGCTCAAAGTAGGTCAAAAAGTCAATAATCTCAATAATTTATACAAAAACAATCGAAATTTAGTCCTTTAAGGTCAATTAAAGGGCTAATTAATCCTTTAAACGCCCATTCATTAGCATACTGTAGTTTGGAGTACTGTAATCTACCGTATCTCTCTTTTCCCGGGTAATTTAAATTACAATTTAAAGGAAGGAAATCGGGCAAAAAAGGCGGGAGGAAAGGCCACGTTCAAGCCGTCCGCAAGACGCGCCAAAAAATTCGCATCGGGCCACGTTTACCGCTTTTTCTTGCAGGAATCTGTCGCTTTTGAGGTGGAAAAAGCGATCTTTGCAATAAAATGGGGGCTTTTTTGGGAAATAATTTATTGATTAAAATGGTTTGCATTTAAAAAAGCTGAATAATCCTTAAAATGGCTTTTTCAATTATTGTTTTCGCTTTTAAAAAGGAATTAAAAAAATTTAAGAAAGTTAAAGGACCATTTTTTGGTTTAAAAGATAGAAATTAAGGAATTTAACCACCTAAAAAGGGTAAAAAAGGAGGATTGAATGATTCATTTTGAGGTACAAAAGTAACAATCAAGGGGTTTAACAAGATGGCGGCTTCTTTTGGAGCTAGGCGGTGGCTTCTGGGGCCTCAGAAGGCTCTTCTGCGGTGGCTTCGGGAGCGGATTCACTGAAAATGGAGAGTTTTAGAGAAAAATAGAGAGAGATTGAGAGCAGTTTAAGTGACCTTTGGCTAACAAAAAGCGGCCTATGGTTGCCAAAAAAGCGGTCCAAGCGGCCTATGGTTACCAAAAAAGCGGCCCTACCTCTTTTTCTCCGGCTGCCTCATGTTGTACTTCCGCTTGGCGTAGAAGTTTCGCACTCCGCCGACCATCAGCGTCTTGCGGACCAACTGCACCCAGAAAGTGACATCGGCGTCTGAAATAAAGTTTTAAACATTTGAATTTAGAGACAGCTAGGTTATTTCCAATTTAAAGAAAAATCAACTGAACCGACCGGGATCGAACCCTGGTAGTTTTTCTGTCAGTTTAACATCACTACCATCAATTAAATCTGTGGGATCATATTAATATCTGCATCTCTAACCTCGTCTCTCTCGGTATGCCTGTCTGTCTCTAACCTTCGACTGTCTGCGTCTCTCACCATGTTTGGCAATTTTTCTGCGTCTATAACCTCTGCACATATGTCTGTCCTTCTAGGTCTACCACCCGTTCTTCTATGACTTTGCGTCTCTGACCATGTGAATATCTCTGTATCTCTATACCTCACTCCGTCTGGCTGTCTGGGTATCTAACCCATTTAGAATCATCTCTGCATCTTCGCCTCCTCTGATTCTCTGCGTCTCTGCCCTCTTCTGATTCTATGCGTCTCTGCCCTCTTCTGATTCTATGCGTCTCTGCCCTCTTCTGATTCTCTGCGTCTCTGCCCTCTTCTGACACTCTGCGTCTCTGCCCTCTTCTGACACTCTGCGTCTCTGCCCTCTTCTGATTCTCTGCGTCTCTGCCCTCTTCTGCCAAGCCATCTCGCTTTCGACCTCGAGAGATGTCCTGCCGAAAGTGACAATAGACGACAGCGAAGGACACCACCTGCTGCGCGCAAAGGGTCATCAAAACCCTGACTGTTGGAAATACCACCACAGCCTTGGATTGCTGAACAAGGGAGGTCTTCGAAGACCTGTCTCACTTGAAATCAGCACTCCAAATTTGCATATAGCATCTCCAAAATTAGTTTTAGTATCATTTTGAGCCCAAAAAAAGCTCTCTGATGCTTCAGAATGAGGGAAAATGCTTACGATTGAGGTCGACTCTGGCACTGGGCGCCAGGGCGTTGATGGCGTCGTTGAGCATCTCCAGCACGTTGGCCTTCTTCAGACTGTCGTTGTTGCGCGATTTGAACTCCAACGCGTAGGTGGGGTAGCTTCCGTCCTCCTTCTTCACCAGATGACGGGCCACGCACTGGAAATAGAGGGTTTTTAGGAAAAATGAGAGATGGCCTTACGTTCGTAATCATCTCCGAGAGTTTCTTCAGATTGCAATCGGCCGTCTCCTCCACGGGAAGGATCCTCTAAAATGCAAATTAAAGGGCTTTTTCTAAGATTTAAAGGACTGACTGCTCAATTTAAAGGACTAGTTGGCCGAATTAAAGGACTAATTGCTCAATATAAATGACCGTACCTGCATATAGCGACAGCAGGGAGAGGCATGGGCCAGATCGACCATCTTCTCCGACAGATCCACCACATCCGCACCTGAAAAGGATACTTTTTAGTTGTAAAGCGGCCTTTGGTTGCCAAAAGACGGCTTTTAACTGTCAAAAGCAGGAAAAGCGGCCTTTGGTTGCCAAATGCGGCTTTTAATTGCTAAAGGCAGATCAAGCGGCCTTTGGTTGCCAAACCAGCCATGTCCCACAATGAGAAATTTTTCATTTTGAAACAAACGGCAAAGTCGCAACCTCAAAAATATGAGGTTAAGGAGCTTATTTACCTAAGGAATTGTTTTTTTTTTTAGCATTTTTTAGCCGAAAAGTGAGGTTTTTTGCGGTTTATGACCCAAAAAGTCGGAAATTTCAAAAATACTCTTTAAGGAAAATGCACTTTTTAACAAAACACCTTGTCGCACTCAAAAATTTTACCCATTGTTAGGTCATGGCTGTGCCAAACAGCGGTTGTTAACTGTCAGAAGCAGGAAAAGCGGCCTGTGGTTGCCAAAAAGCGGCTTTTAACTGTCAAAAGCAGGTAAAGCGGCCTTTGGTTGCCAAAAAGAGGCTTTTAACTGTCAAAAGCAGGAAAAGCGGCCTTTGGTTGCCAAAAGCGGCGTAAAATTCCAACAAACCGGACCTTTAACGTTGACAAAGAGACAGTTTTTGACCCCGGTGGGTCGCTGGACGCAGCGACGGATCTTCGTCCGCTGCTCGTCGCGGCTCTCACTGCAGGCCTTTTTGATGGAGTCGGCGATGTCCTCGTCGTCGCTGGCAGAATTCACTAAAAGTTAATTGGCTCTGTGTCTCTAACCGTCTGCTTCCGCTTTTCTGCGTCTCTAACCGTCTGCTTCCGCTTTCCTGCGTCTCTAACCGTCTGCTTCAGTTTTTCTGCGTCTCTAACCGTCTGCTTCAGCTTTTCTGCGTCTCTAACCGTCTGCTTCCGCTTTCATGCGTCTCTAACCGTCTGCTTCCGCTTTCCTGCGTCTCTAACCGTCTGCTTCCGCTTTCCTGCGTCTCTAACCATCTGCTTCTGCTTTTCTGCGTTTCTAACCGTCAGCTACCGCTTTTCTGCACCTCTAACCGTATGCTTCTGCTTTTCTGCGTCTCTAACCGCATGTTTCTGCTTTTCTGCGTCTCTAACAACCTGCTTCAGCTTTTCTGCATCTCTAGCCCCTCTTTCTGTCCATCTGCGTCTCTCCCTCTCTCACCTGCCACCCTCTCCGGTTCTCCCAGAATCTGATCGATCAGATTGTAGGCCTCACAGATGGCCTTCTTCTCCCATCCCTCGCAGGTGATGAAGAGGCCGGAAATGCCCGCCTCCACCGACTTCTGCTTTACCGCGTTGTTCCAGCCCCACTTTCTTTTCCTGTCGCCCATTGGAATACTGCAAGGACGAAGAGAAAATATGAATAAAAAGGCCAAATAATAAATTGAGCTCCATTTAAAATTTTTTTTTGGGTGGTCAATTATAATTTAAACTTTAAAGCACAATCAAAAGCCTTAAGAAAAAATATTAAAGGACTGCCTTAAAAAGGGCCTTTAAAACAGAATAATTTAGGTTTACAGATTATAGCAGGTAAAAATCCGAATTTAATCCGAAATTGACCGAAAATAAGACATTTAAAGGGAATAAAATAAAGGACTAGCTCCAATTTTATACCTTAAAATATAAAAATTTACGTTTACTGTAGGTTACAGTAGGGCAAAAATCCAATTATCTTAATTGTTTTTTAAATACAGGAAAATAGTCCTTTAATTGTAATTAAAGGGCTAATTGGTCGTTTAAATGTCCGTTTTAAATAAAATTAGCATATTGCAGTTTGGAATCTACCGGATTCTTCTTTTCCCGGGTAATTTAAATTGGAATTTAAAGGAAGGAACTCAAATGAATATTTGAATTTCTTTAAAAGAAAAAGATTAAAGGACTTGTCGTTAATTTTAAATTAGACCTTTAAAACAGAATAATCTGGTTAAATCTAGCTTGCAGCAGGTCATTATCTCAATAATGTATGCCAAAACTAGCGAAATTTAGTAATTTAAGGCTCTTCAAAGTAACAAAAACTAAGGGAAAATCCCCGAAATTCAAAAAAAAATTGATTTTGAAGAAAACGGCTTTTAACTGCCAAAAAAATAGGCGAGGCTGCCTTTGGTTGCCAAAAAGCCGCTTTAAATCGCCAAAAAGCCGATGAGACGGTTTTAATTGTCAAATAGTAGGTTAGGCGGCCTTTGGTTGCCAGAAGCGGCTATAAATTCATGGCCTGAGAAACCTCTAAAAACAAAGATAACCAAGGAAAATCCTTGAAATCCACAAAACTCACAAGAAATGGGTATTTATTTAAATATCCAATTAACTCTAGATATATACAGAACAAAACACGTCACCGAATTCAGACTAAAGCTGAGAGAATAACTCGTATAGGTGGAGAAACAACGCCACCCTTTTCACCACCAAACAGTCTGGCGAGAGGGGCGAGAATGAGGAAAACAAAAGAACTGTGGGGAGAGACAGAGAGAGAGAGGGTACCAGTAAATGCCACCTGAATGGAGGACGAAAGGATACGGTACACGATTTACAGACACGATAACATTAGCATGGTGGGGAGGAGATGGGTCTAGGTACCCCCTACATTTTAGGGTTTAAAAGCGGACTAAGTACCCATATTCGCTAGGAAATGAGGGGCGGAGGGGCTTAGGTCTCGCTGTAGCCGGGAGGGGGGTTCTGCGAGTTCTGCTCCTGGAGGTCCGTGGCGCTGATGCTCGTCGTGGTCAGGAGCTGTTCGTCGTCCACGGCTGAAACGTCGTCTTTAAAGGGAGGGGTAGGAAAATCGGGGGAGATTGGAATTTTCGGGACAAGTGCGTGATGCACTCGTTCCCTGCGACTCTAACCCTATCGGTCTCTGCGTCTCTAACGCTGTCTGACTGTCTGCGTCTCTAACCATATCTGACTGTCTGCGTCTCTAACCATACCTGACTGTCTGCATCTCTAACCATATCTGAGTGTCTGCATCTCTAACTATATCTGACTGTCTGCGTCTCTAACCCTGTCGGACTGTCTGCGTCTCTAACCATATCTGACTGTCTGCGTCTCTAACCATATCTGACTGCCTGCGTCTCTAACCCTGTCGGACTGTCTGCATCTCTAACCATATCTGAGTGTCTGCATCTCTAACTATATCTGACTGTCTGCGTCTCTAACCCTGTCGGACTGTCTGCGTCTCTAACCCTGTCGTACTGTCTGCGTCTCTAACACCTATGTATGTTTATATGCTTCCCAATACATTCGTGCCATCTCATTCTGCACTCTGCGTCTCTAGCCACTTTCTTCGTGTCTAACCAACTTCCTGTCTCTCTCCACCCTGCGTCTCTAACCCTCACTATTTCATTCTTTTCTTCTCTGCCGTCTCCCCTTCTACCAGGTTTTCTAGAATCTTTAAAATAAAATCTTTAAGTCAACGAACCTGCGCCGATTATGCGCAACTTCTTGGCCTCCCCCTCGCCGTTCAGCGAGTCCGTGTCGTCTTGAATGGGCAGCGTCCTCTTCTCCGCCGCCTGCGGCGTGGTGGCAGAGCTCCTCGGCGCCAGCGTCAGGTCCAGAGGCTGGTCCATTTCGCCCTCACTCTCCTCCTGAAACTATTTTCCCCATTAAGAGAAAAAAAACGGAAAGCGGCCTGAGATGGCTATAAAAAAGCGAAAAGCGGCCTGAGGTTTCGAGAAAAAAAAGCGGAAGGCGGCCTGAGGTGGCCGGAAAAAGCGGAAAGCGGCCTGAGGTTTCCAGAAAAAAGCGGAAAGCGGCCTGAGGCTGCCAGAAAAAGCTGAAAGCGGCCTGAGAACGCTCAAAACCTCACCGAAACGTCTTCAGACTCCATGCTTTCGTCCGTCGTCGGGGCCCCCGATTCGCGAAATCGAGTGAGGAAGCGGTGCAGGCGGATCCTCGCAAAACGAATGTTGGGGATTATGGCGCAGGTGACGCCCTGAAATCACCGATCAGTTGAAAATTGAGGGCTAAATTCACCTCCACATTGTTGTCGATGTGCTCGACTTCCGTCACATCGATGATCTCCTCGAAACGCTCCAGGTCCTGCTGCTTGATGTACTGAAAAGAGGAGAATTTAGTTGGATCCCTTTAACGCAGAAATAAGTTTAAATGGCAATTAAAAGCCGCTTTTCGGCAACCAAAGGCCGCTTGACCTATTTTTGACAAATAAAATCAGCTTTTTTCGGCTACCAAAGGCCGCTTGACCTGCTTTATTTTAAATTAAAAGCCGCTTTTCGGCAAACAAAGGCCGCTTGACCTGCTTTATTCTAAATTAAAAGCCGCTTTTCGGCAACCAAAGGCCGCTTGACCTAGTTTTGACAAATAAAAGCAGTTTTTTTTGGTAACCATAGGCCGCTTGACCTGCTTTATTCTAAATTAAAAGCCGCTTTTCGGCAACCAAAGGCCACTTGATCTAGTTTTGACAAATAAAAGCAGCTTTTTTGGCAACCATAGGCCGCTTGACCTGCTTTTTGGTAAATAAAAACCGGGCCGCATTGCACCCTGAATTTACCAGCCTAAGGCCGCGTTTAGGTCTCAATTAACAAGATAAGGCCGCCTTGACGTCACTTCACAACCTCAGGCCGGCTGGGACCCAATGGAAGCCTCAGACCGCTTCTCTGCCTCATTAAAGCGCTCTCTCACCTGAATGGCGTGTTCCTCATTAGCCTCCAGGACGATGATCAGGGCCCGCATGAAGGTGTCCCTCTTGTGTTGGTTGTTGATGTAGACGATGGAGCGCATGCCGTAGAGGCCGGAGATGCCCGCGGAGAAATCGCGCCGTTCGAATTGATCATTGGCGTGGATGAAGGGGACCTCTGGAAAATGGAGAATCAGTAAATAAATTCAATTTTTATCTTTTTTAGGAATTTTTTTTAGAAAAAAAAACCAAAAATGTCGAAATAGACGGCACCGGGCGGGATCGAACCACAGTCGTAGAAATTAGGCGTGAAAAATGAAGAAAATTGAATTTAAAGTAAAAATCCAACCGTTGAAGAGGTATTGCCAGGTGCGGCCGTTGAACACTCTATCATCCGTCATGTAGCAGAGGGCGTGGAGTATCTGAAGTCCCGACTCGACTTGCGCCGAGTGACGATCCTGGAAGATTATCGATTTTATTATTTAAAAGAAAGCAATTTTATTTATTAAAATAGCATTTTTCACTTTTAACGGCTTTTAAGACAGGTTTTTTGATAGCACCGAGGACCCCGTGGCCACAGAAAAAGTCGATGTCCCGGATTTTGCTGTTAATTTAATTTGAGATGGGTCTAGACGCGAAATAAGCAAGAAATACTTTTATTTTGGTTTTTCGAAATTTTCAAGATTCAGTAAATCGAAATTTGTATCGAAATTTGGTCAAAAAACGACCAAAAAAGGACAAAAACAATTTGGTAAAAATAGTGAAAAAGAAAAAAAAATTTTTTAAATTAAAATTGTGGATTTCTTAGTTCAGAACCACTGTTTGGGCTAACAAGGCCATAAAAAAGGTTTTTAATTTTTTTGACTATTTTGAGTTGTTTTTGTCCTTTTTTGGTCGTTTTTTGACCAAATTTCGATAGAAAAATTGAAGTTGCTCAATGATAACATTAGATATTTTATGTTTGCAAGCACCTAAAATAATGGAAATTTTACAACAAATCCAACGAAATAAGTTGCTAAGCTCGCCTTTGAACATGGAAAACATGGCGAGCAAAAATGTTTTTTGGCCTTTGATTTACAAAAAAAGCAAGTCAAGCGGCCTTTGGCTGCCAAAAAGCGGCACTTTATCCAAATTTCCCACCTGAAGAATGAGGCGAATGGCGAGATTGAGCATCCTGTTCGTGAGTTCCCTGTTGCTCCAGCAGAAGAAGCAGAACGCCCTCTTCATCCACTCGCAATCCGCCTGATCCCAGGTATGGGAGATCAGGAAGTCCAGCATCCTGAAGGCAGGTTGTGAAAATGACATTGAATCTAGGACCACTTCATATGAGTCGTTTCATCCGCCCACGAGGCGAGCTCCTTGGCCACTTGTTTTCCGTCGGCGAGGTCGTGGAGGCTTAACGCGCTCTCTTCGGGGATGAGCAGGAAGGGGTTCTTCGTTCCCTGAAGGAAAATGGAATTGATTTGCCTATCTCTCTCTCACTGTAACTCCCAGTGTCTAGGTTTGTCTCTAACATTCATTAAATTTATCTTTATAACTCAAATTAGCACTCTAAAAAATACATATAGCACTCTAAAAAATACTTCTTTATATGTCATTTAAGCCCAATTTCGGGGATATATGCTTTAAAAATGAGGAAAAATCATTTTTTGCAGTTGCAAAATTCCACTTTTCAAAGACAAATTGCAAGACTCTCACATTGTTCAACAGATGAAAAACAGTGATCACAACATAAAAGGTGAATAAAAAAGGTCTTTTTAAGTGTTATTTTGAGTTTAAACCAAGTGCAGAACCGAGATTTTTCTATTTTAAAATTACTAATTTTCGATCATTTGTTGCTTTTATTATTATTACAAAAATCACTGCAAATAGTTAAAACCCAATAAAATTTAATGAACAAATAATATGTTTAAACTTTTAAAAAAACATTGCAAATATTAACTAAATATAAAAAACTAATTAAAACAATCTGAAAATGCCATTTTTTTCATATTTTAGTGTTATTTTGAGTTCAAAAAATTAATAGATAAATAAATACATAATATAAACATAAACAAAAAAAAACATATAAATTTAAAAAAAATTAAATTAGGAAATTTCGAAATTTTCGGCCATTTCATATTTGCGAATTTATTTTTTTTAAATCACTGCAAATAGTTTAAATAACCAATAAAATGTAAATTTAAAAAAATAATAATTCTGGTCTAAATTTAAATTTTTTATTACTGGTGCTTTAACTGTCTCTGTCGTTCTCTCTCTCTTTCTCTCTCTCTCTCTGAATTCCCTACCTGGGGTCCTTGTTGGATATTGACGGTGCGGAACATCAAAGAGCACAGCTTCACATGGAACACGTGCAGATGGACGTAAGGAACGGAGCCAACGTCCATCACCCGGAGGAGGTTCGAAATGAGACCGGCGCGCGCGAAATGGACGAACTAAAAAAGGGGAATTTTACTTTTTTTTAATTTAAAAAAATGTTTTAAACATTATTTTAACGTTAAAATTGCTTGAAACAACAAAATTATTTTTTTAACTACAAAATTATTTAAACTTTGAATAAGCTTTTTAAAAAAACAATTTAATGTTTAAAAAAACTCACAATGCCTACGGGGGCGGGAATCAGCATAGCGAGATTGATGAGGATGTTGTACATGTCCATGGTCTTCTCCACCTTGTCGAACGATTTGATCAGCGCCGCCAGGGTCTGAAATTTTATTTGCATTTTTTTAAAATTAAATTATTAAATTTAAAAAAAAACCAACATCGGCGAGAAGCTGAATGGCCGGCACGAGGAGGTCCTTGGTGTACTTGGGCTGAAGGACGCGATTCAGATGGGGCGATTTGACTGAACAATGGACTGAATTTGAATACGGAGGAGGGATTACACTGCAGCAGGTCGCCGATGGTGTCTCCTTCGATGAAGACCTTCTCCAGCACACGAGCGATCATACGGGCGTAGTGGCCACGGACCTGAAAAGAGAGAAATTGGTTAGATTTAATTTTTTTGTCAAAATTCAAATTTTACAGAACTGTCATTTTAGCTTAAAATCGTTGTTTTAAAGATATCTGAATAAAATTTAATATTTTTTTTTTACAAAATTCAAAATTATTTAATAAAAAGTGCAATTGTAAGCCTTTAAAAACAACATTTTAGCCCTTAATGTTCATTTACAGTCAGAGAAAGAGAAGTGCACCGATTGGGATCGAACCTTGGTCGTGTGGCTGATTTAAGGGAAGTTTAAACTGGCTGGTTGATATTTCGAAGTCTTTAAAGGGGAGGGACCGCGTAAATTTTTTTTCTGTTTCTGTGATAAATGTCTAGATCTCATTCCCAGGATTCCGAAAAATACCTCTTTTACCTATTTTGGATCAAAATGAATCGATTTAGAAGCGCTTGAATTTTCGGGAAATTGTCATTTGAATTGCCGCCAACTCTGCATCTCCCCATTTCCCACACTCTCGCCCACTCTAGCCGTGTTTCCGTGCGGCAAACGCGTAAATCGGCCGTGTAAACGCGCCCCTTTTGCAGTCCAAATCATATAAAAGGGGTATGTTTCGGAATCGTGGAAACGATGTCTACTCAATGAAACTATAATAAAAAATACTTTGAAAAATCAATTTTACGAGGTCCTTTCCCTTTAAACTATGAAAATATGGCTAATTGAGCCTTGAAAACCCAAAAAAATCACTTTTCTCTTATTTTTTCCCCTCAATTCCTCCCTCCAGATCAATTTTTCTTCTAAAATTCATTATTTTACATTAAAAAAACAGCAAACAATCAATTCCTACCTCCAGATCCTTGGCGGCGATGCAGTAAGTCCTGGTGGCGGCCTCGCTGAGCATCACATTGTTGATGAACCACACGCGGGACGATTTCCAGCGCACCAGCTCCAAGACGGCCTCGCACCAGTCGACTCGGTCGATGCGGAACGAATCCACACTGTAGAGCTGGTAACCGTCGTAGTCCGGCTCCTTGCGCAGCGCCATCGACGCGTGGAGACACGTGTAGATGAGGAAGTTGGAGTAGAGCTCGGTCAGCAGGAGGTAGACGCCCTCGTTCCGCGTATTAGCCTCCTGCAAGTGTCTCTATTAGGAAACATAGAAAACATTCCATAGAGCGAGGGTCTGGGAGAGGCGGGCCGTCATGTCTGCACGATTCGGTGAAATTGCAACCCCTCATTTGCATATTGCACTCCAAAAAAGACTTTTTTGTGTTGTTTTGCTCTAACCGTACGTGTCAAACATTGCGTGGAACGGCCCGTCTCTCTGAATAACAAACAAGGCTACAAGCGTATTCTGGCGACCTCAGGCCCCTTCCCGCTTTTTCGGTGACCTCAGGCCTCTTGCCGCTTTTTTCTGGCGACCTCAGGCCGCTTCCACTTTTTTCTGGTAACCTCAGGCCGCTTTTTGGCGACCTCAGGCCGCTTCTGCTTTTTTGCGATCTCAGGCCGCTCTCTGTTTTTTAATGGCCTCAGGCCGCTTTCCGTTTTTTTCTGGCGACCTCAGGCCGCTTCCGCTTTTTTCTGGTGGCCTCAGGCCGCTTTGCGCTTTTCCTGGTAACCTCAGGCCGCTTTCTCTGGCGACCTGAGGCCTTCTTCAACGGCATCCAATCGATCGCTTCTCGATTCAACCCTGCATTTGCATATGGCGTCTCCAATTTTGACAGGATAACTCCGACAAAAGGGTAAAAACTGCAAAAAATAGAGTACAGAAGCTTGTTCTCCCTGAAAAATCGCAAATCTCACCGTGATCAGATGATGTTTGACGAGAGCGGCGATGAATCCAAAGAAATTCCCATTGTACTGGTTCCTCTCGTGCATGATCCTCGTGTTCTGGCTGCGCACCTGTTTCTCCAGCCTCGGGGGAATGTTCCGCAATCGGTTACCTAAAGCAGCGAGTGGGGACAGTTTTTCGAGCACTGAAAGAGAGCTGAAGAGGTTAGGGTGGATGAGACGGGAACTCACTCATCAGCGACATGGTGGAGAAGCGCTTGTGCAGACGGGTGACCGGAGAGGCGGTGCTGCTGCGACGGGAGGCATCGACCACGGTCTGGGCGAGGAGAGGGTCCACGGAGAGAGGGGCGTTGACGGGGATCAGCGGCGTCTGGAGAGAGGGCAGCAGGGTGGCCAGGTTGCGGTCGACCAGGGCGGTCGGGTTGACCTGGAAATGGAGAAATTAGCCACGCCCATTTTTCTACTAAAAACGGGCTTCTGCGTCTCTAACCTCTCTAAATTAGCCACGCCCATTTTCTACTAAAAAACGGCTTCTGCGTCTCTAACCATTAAAAAGTATATTCACTCTGCGTCTCTAACCATCACTGTCTGATCTCTCTAACCAATTCCGCGTCTCTGAACTAGCTTTCAGCATTCTTTATGGCTGATTATGTTGTCTGGTAACCTAAAGCCGCTTTATTTCCGCTTTTTCGGTAACATAAGGCCGCTTTTTTGGTAACCTAAAGCCGCTTTATTTCCGCTTTTTCGGTAACATAAGGCCGCTTTTTTGGTAACCTAAAGCCGCTTTATTGGCAACCTGAGACCGTATTTTACCGCAGAAGAGAGCAGATGGCATCCGCTTTTTTTGGCAACCTGGGACCGCTTTCATTCCGCTTTTTAGGTAACACGAGGCCACTTTAGTTCCGCTTTTTTTGGCAACCTGATGCTGTATTTTACCGCAGATGACATCCGCTTTTTTGGCAACCTAAGGCCGCTTTATATCCGCTTTTTCCGTAAGGCCACTTTAGTTGAGCTTTTTTGGCAACCTGAGGCCGTATTTTACCGCAGAAAACAGCAAATGACATCCGCTTTTTTGGCAACATGGGGCCGCTTTTTTGATAATCTAAGGCCGCTTTTTCGGTAACCTAAGGCCGCTTTATTTCCGTTTTTGTTAACCTAAGGCCGCTTTATTTATCCTTTTTACAGCTCAAAAAGCTAAAGTCCGCTCTTCCGCACTATATTTCTGTTTCTGCGTCTCTAACCATCGCAGTCCGATTCTTTTCCTCTGCGTCGCTGATAACCTATATTTCCTCTGCCTCTCTAACCATCAACCATAAATTCACTCTGCGTCTCTTTCTCTATAGAGGGTAGATACCCTCAATGTTCATCGAATAACGCCTAAACTCAATAAAAAATTAATTTTAAAAAAATCACCTTCTCGTAGAAGAGCAAGAAGGCGTTCCACCAGACCCTTCCCCTCCTCCTTCCGTTGAGGTCGACGCTGTTAGGATCGTCTCCGTACCTTAAAAAATCACTTATTTAACCATTTTTCAGCAAAAAAAATCAATTTTAAGCACAAAAACGCACCATTTGTACCTAACATCTCGTTGCTCGCATGCGTACGGGCTGACGTCGTTGTCGTCGAATTTGAACCATTTTCCGTCGTCGTTGCGGATGTAGGAGAAGTAGTGGCCGCCGGTGGCCTGGCCAGAGTGGACCACGACGCCTCGCAGGTTGTACTGGCAGTCGCTGTCAGGAGGCGCTGAAAGTGGCCGATTTGCATAGAGCACAGGGAATTTATTGATATTTTTTGTTTAAAAGTTAATTGTTTTTTATTGAAAATGGTGATTTCACTTCAAATATGGCAAAAATAGTGCCCAAAATTCAAATTTCCAAGAATTTAGCCACTTTATCGCCTGAAATGCTAATTGCGAAACAGAAACTTACTCGGCGAAGCCGGCGATTCCTCCGCCTCGTCCACCGAATTCAGAGCCTCCGCCGTGTAGGGACGCATGTCCAGGGTGAAGGGGAATTCGAAATAGTCGTTGAACTTGACGGGCTCCTAAATATAATAAAAATAAGTAATTTTTAAATTTCTAAATAAATATAAAATTCTCGATAAGCTTATTAAACAGGAAAAACTGACATTCTTCTCCCAGTCGAATTCGAAGCGCTTGAGTTGAACGACGAGGTTGGTGGGGAGCTTCTTAATCGATAGCCTCTTCACGGCTCGGACCTGGAAAAAATCTTTTTGTTTATAAAATCAATTTTGGTCTGGAAAATGCGATAAAAACTGTGTTTTTGTAGAAAAATCAAAGTCGAAAAGTCAAAAATCGGCTAAATTACTCGTTTTTGTCTCAGAAACGCCCTGAAAAGCGGAAAAATAAATAAAAATGACCTTTTTGTTGCATGTCTCGCAGTGGTAGGCGTTATCGTTCTCCAGGACATCTCCTTTGACGAATTCGTGCAGGGAGTCGACGATATTGTTGTGGGATCGCACGTCGATGGAAATGGAGGTGAAGGCTTCCTCACGGGAGAACCTGGAAAATGGAGGATTTAGAGAGAGAGAGAGAGAGAGAGAGACAGAGAGAGAGAGATAGAGAGCGAGAGAACGAGAGAGGAGAAGGGAGAGAGAGAGACTCACTTGTGCGGGCAGTCTTTGCAGATCTTCTCGTCGGCGAAAAGGCCTCCGAACGTCTCAGAAATGATCTTGGGACAGCCGAGTTTCTAAAAGAAGAATTAGATTAAATCCATAATTTCAAGTTTAAAATTATTTTAACCCCGCTTTTTGGCGATAAAAAGCCGCTTTTTCATAACCATAGGCCTCTTGGCCTGCTTTTTAGAATTGAAAGCCGCTTTAACCGCTTTTAGGCGATAAAAGCCGCTTTTTGACAACCAAATGCCGCTTGAACCGCTTTTTGGCAAATAAAAGCCGCTTTTTGGGAACCAAAGGCCGCTGGAGCCGCTTTTTTGGTGAAAAAAAAAGCCGCTTGAACTGTTTTTTGGCGATAAAATGTTTTCCCCTTCAGATTTTCAGATTCTGACCTCCATTCCTCCGTCGATGAGGTCTCCGACCGTGTTGAAGAACTCGAAGGCGTCCTGCTGCTCGTGCACATTGACAATCCTCTCGTTGAGCTTGAAAATCCTCCAGAACTCGTCCGGAGTGTAGGCCTCCAACTCGGAGCCAGCCAAATGGGCGAAGACGGACTGAAGAGCCTCGACGACCTAACAAATTTCGGTTATTTCACGGATGAAATGACAAAATTACCCCGATTTCGTAGGGCTGGTCCTCCTTGTTTTCATCGATGGGCGCGTTCAGGATGGTGTCCCTCGTCTGGTTTAGCATGTAGAGCTGAAAGAGGGGGGTTTAGAGAGAGAGAGAGAGAGAGAGAGAGAGAAGCAGAGAAAGAGAGATCTCACCTGCTGGAGGATGGAATTCATATAGCAGGTGGCGCCTCCATTCTTCAGACCCACAAAGTTGTCGGGCTGGCGGAGGGAGTAGTCCGGCTGGTAATCCCAGCTGACGTCATCCAGATTCCTGTCTGAAATCAAGGCATTTCCTGTCAATTTTACCCTTTTCCGGTCATACAAAAATTAGAATTTGGCATATAAATAGTCCAAAAATCCAATCTTGTCAAAAAAAAAAACGTAATTTGACTAACCGGTATAGAACAACTCGTTGATAATCTTCACCAGCTGCGCCAGACACTCCGGGTTCTCACAGAGAATCCTCAAAACATCGTAGCCCGCCTTCATGGCCTCCTCGGTCTTGCAAACGGAGACTGTGCTGATCGGCATGGCGCAGGTACTCGTAGATCTGGAAAAATTAGAATTAAGCAGTTAAAAAAGAAAGAAAAATTAGAATTAAGCAGTCAAAAATTAAAGAAAAATTAGAATTTATCAGTTAAAAATTAAAGAAATTACCTCGGGACGGCAGCCAGAAAGTCCATCTCGGTGGGGGCTTGGAGGGTCTCCATCGCCGTCTGGGAGCGCACAATGCGAGAGGCTCCCTCCTGCCAGAGTTTCTGAGCGAAGGCCCTGGAATTAAGGAAATTAAAAACGTTTCACCCAGAAAAACAGATTTTTTTTTCTCCAGAAATCTCAAATCGCAAAATAATGGTTTTTTAGAGAGTTTAAAGCAATTTGTGCACCAATTTAAAAAAAATGAAGATTATAATCACTGGTTGATAAATCCCAGTTTCAGTGGAAAAAAGCCTTCCATATTTGCATATAGCACTCAAAAAGTAGTTTTAATGTAATTTAAATAATCTCAGGCCGCTTTCCGCCTTTTCCTGGTGACCTCAGGCCGCCTTCCGCTTTTTCTGGCGACCTCAGGCCGCTTCCGCTTTTTATGGCGACCTCAGGCCGCTTCCGCTTTTTTTGTGACCTCAGGCCACTTCCGCCTTTTCCGGTGACCTCCGGCCGCTTTCCGCTTTCTTCTGGCGACCTGAGGCCGCTTTCCGCTTTCTTGTGACCTCAGGCTCCCGATTTTTGCATAATACGCCAAGATCAAACTACAACACCCGTACCTGCTGCTAGGGATGAGGAAGTTGTAGAGCAGTCTCTCCACCAGCTGACTGCCTCCTTCGCCCACTCCCAATTCGAATTTCTCCTTGGATCCCAGTTGCGAGAACAACGTCGACGCCAGCCTCAGACGCCCAACGAGAAGGTGCTGCGCGGGGTAGTGGCACATCGTCTCCTCCGTCTGCTTCTGAAATTCCGATTTTAGTCATTTTTCAAGTATTTTTTGTATTTTAAAAATTGTAAAACTTTTCATTTTTAAAAAAAAGAAGTAAAAAATCTCACCTGAACGTCATTCAGCCACGCGACCATCTCCTCGACGTGGGCCGCCAGATTCGGCAGCTGGGCGCCTTCCGCCAGTTCCGAGAATTTTTCGATCAAACTGAAAAAATTAGGTGAAATGGGGGGATTAAACTACAATTTTTAGGATAAAGCTACAATTTTCATTTTTTAAACAATTAAAAAAGAAAAAAAACGAAACGTACTTGCAAAGGACTTCCCAAAAGAGACTATTCTGGGTGTCGAGGTGTTCGAAGAGGAAGGCAATGGAGGCCTCCAGAAGAACGGTGGATTCGCGGTCCTTCTCCACCTCGCACAGCAGATCGGGGATCAGGTTCTGGAGCTCGGAGGACCTGAAAAGGCGGAAAATTGAGATAGAAAAATGAATATTTCGCTTTTTTACAAGTTTTAATTACAACATAAATTAATGTTTTTATTACTTGCCAGGTGAAAAACTGTCCACAGTTAGTAAAGAATAGCAGTTTTCAGCTTCCCAAAATAGGTGATGATAAATTCGTTTAATTCATCATTTTAAGGTACAAACCGGCTTAAAAATGCCTTTCTCCAGGAATCGAAAGTTTAATCCCTTCCGGTGCACTATGTTTCACAGCAAAAGCTGAAACCCCATTTGGTGCAAAACATTCTGATTTTTAATATTATATTTTCTGTGGTGGTAATTATTTAGTCTGATTCATTGTTTGGCTCGCACGATTCGAAACCGAAATGTGAGGTGTTATATGCAACTATCGGACGGTTGCTTAATTCAAATGAGACCAGGATTTTGCCAAATAGTGGTTCGATTAAAACTGGTTTAAAAACAAATTTTTCAACCACCAAATTTGGAAAAATAAATCAATCCAAAACTTCGTGTCAAAAGGTTCGTAAAAAAAGACTTTGTTGTTTCCGGTTTTGTATGCGAAATGCGTGTGAAAGTCGGTCCATTCATTAAACACGTAAAAACTTAAAGAAGAAACATAAGTTTTAAAAAATCAATTCAAAAGCATCCAAGTTGATAAAGATGAGGTCACGTAAATTAGTTTTAAACTTAATAAAAGAGCCAAAATTATCGTCAAAATTCAAAAATATTCGCAAAGATTACTTTAGCTTGACTCATTTTTCAGCCGTTCGTTACCTGCCGAAATTTCCATTTCACAATAAATAAAACTCAGATTAACAAAAACTCAGATTAAATCATAAACAATTTTAGAAACTTATAGAATCAAAACTTTAAAAAATTAAATGAAAAAATTTAACTGAGATATAAGCTATTTTTCCCGTGTTTCGCCATTTTCAAGCTTGTTTTAAAAATTACTCACTGTTCCTCTTCGGAGCAGCACTCTAACAGGAAGTTGTGGAAGTCGGCGGATCCGAGCACGTTGTATCCCCCATCGCTGTAGGAGCAGAGGACGGAGAAGACGTAGATACAGGCGCCGACCATCTTGTCCGGCTCTTCCACGAGCGGATCCATCAGGGCTTCAGCATCGATCGGTCCGTCCAGCAGCTGTCCCAGAACCGACGTCCTGGCGGTGTCGTGCATGAACTTCAGTCCAATGTGGAGGAAGGCAAAAAGGTCCTTTTCCGAGACATCCATGATCATTTCGTTGAGTAGGTCGTCGTTCTGAGGGAGGATCACCTTCCTGGCCAAGTCTTGGATGAAAACGTCCGCGTGGCGCTTGGCCGCCGGGAAAAAGTCCAGGGCGGCGTTGGAGATCCGGGCGTCGAGGCGATTTCCGATGATGGAGATGAAGAGGTAGACGATTTGAGGGAGGATTCGGAGGAGGAGATCGCAGTTGAGCACGGCCAGTTCGTCCAGACACTCCATGTCGGCATACTGGGAGAACATCTTGATCAGGGCGGTGGGGCCACCGGCGGCGAAGAAGGAAGTCTGGAAAAAGGGGATTAGTAAAAACTTAATTTTACAAAATTCAGGCTGCTTTCCGCTTTTCCGGCAACATCAGGCCGCTTTCCGCATTTTTGTGACCTAAGGCCGCTTTCTGCTTTTTTCTGATGACCTCAGGCCGCTTTCCGCTTTTTCTGGTGGCACCAGGCCGCTTTTCTTATCTTCCGATATTTCTGGCAACCTCAGGCCGCTTCCCGATTTTTCCGGCAACCTCAGGCCGCTTTCCGCTTTTTCTGGCGACCTCAGGCCGCTTTCTTCGGATCATTCCATTCCAATCCACTCACCACCGTGTCGCTGTTGAGCGTATAAGGCAGGGAGGCTGGCAGCAGCGTCTGGTAGAGCTGCAGAACGCCGCACAACTTCTTCGAGCCCGATCGCTCAGCCGTCAGCTGAGCCAGGAATTTCCTGAAGCGCTGCACCTTCGCCTGCCAGGGCTCCGCTCGGTCGAAATCGCCCTGAAAAGAGAGATTTAGCCCAAATCACCAAAAAAAGCTCCATAACTTATTGAAATAGGCCAAAAATGACCCAAAATAGCCAAAAATAAGCTAAAACTTACAATCTTGGCCATGGGGATGCTGCAGAAGAGCCGCGTGCAGGCTTCGATCAGCTCGCAGTCGTTGCCCAAGGCGATGATGCGATTTAGAAGCTCCTCGTCGTTGATCAGCTGGCAGGCGTAGACCTTCTGCTCCAGCTCGTGGCAGCACTCCACACTCGTCTGCCTCATAAAGCTGAAAACACGATTTTCAGAGGGTTTTAATGAGTTTTTAAGCCAAAAATCAGTTTTTTTTTAAAATAAATTTCCAGCCAAAAATTCAGGTTTCCAGAGTTTTTATTGAAATTTCAGCCACAAATCCACGTTTTCAGAGTTTTGAATGAATTTTCACCCAAAAATTCAGGGTTTCACAGTTTTTAACGATTTTCAGCCAAAAATTCAGGTTTTCAGGGTTTTAATGACATTTTTAGCAACAACAAAAATTCAGAATTTTAGAGTTTTTATTGAATTTTTACCCAAAAATTCAGGATTTCACAGTTTTAAACGATTTTCAGCCACAAACCCACGTTTTCAGAGTTTTGAATAAATTTTCACCCAAAATTCAGCTTTTCAGGGTTTTAATGACATTTTTAGCAACAAAAAAACCCAGAAATTTAGTTTTTATTGAATTTTTACCCAAAAATTCAGGATTTCACAGTTTTAAACGATTTTCAGCCACAAACCCACGTTTTCAGAGTTTTGAATAAATTTTCACCCAAAATTCAGCTTTTCAGGGTTTTAATGACATTTTTAGCAACAAAAAAACCCAGAAATTTAGTTTTTATTGAATTTTTACCCAAAAATTCAGGATTTCACAGTTTTAAACGATTTTCAGCCACAAACCCACGTTTTCAGAGTTTTGAATAAATTTTCACCCAAAATTCAGCTTTTCAGGGTTTTAATGACATTTTTAGCAACAAAAAACCCAGAAATTTAGTTTTTATTGAATTTTTACCCAAAAATTCAGGATTTCACAGTTTTAAACGATTTTCAGCCACAAACCCACGTTTTCAGAGTTTTGAATAAATTTTCACCCAAAATTCAGCTTTTCAGGGTTTTAATGACATTTTTAGCAACAAAAAAACCCAGAAATTTAGTTTTTATTGAATTTTTACCCAAAAATTCAGGATTTCACAGTTTTAAACGATTTTCAGCCACAATCCCACGTTTTCAGAGTTTTGAATAAATTTTCACCCAAAATTCAGCTTTTCAGGGTTTTAATGACATTTTTAGCAACAAAAAAACTCAGAAATTTAGTTTTTATTGAATTTTTCACCCAAAAATTCAGGGTTTCACAGTTTTTAACAATTTTCAGCCAAAAATTCGGCATTTCAGTTTTTTAATGAATTTTCAGGCAAAAATCCAAAGTTTACAATGACTTTCAGCCAAAAATCAGTTTTTACTGAATGTTTAGCCTAGACAACTGATTAAAATCTCACATCTCGTTGTTCCTGCCGTCGTTGCCGATCCTCGATTTGTCGGGCCTGGCCACAATAAGGGTTTGTTCGTCGACCTGGAGGTCCTTCACTGTGAGGTGCCAGTCGCTCACGCTTAAAGTATAACTATAAGAGAGGGTATTGACGTTCCGGGTTGGAAATAGAGTCCCTCCGCCAGTTTTGGCAGAGGCAGGAACGAAATGAGGTGAATTTAGAGAGGGAGAGAGAACCCACGTGAATCGGTTGCTTCCACCGGGGGCACCTCCGCCCTTCCTAACAAGCATCATAGCGTAGGGAGTGATGCCACCGCCTTGGTTGGTGATGAATTCGCAGACCTTTAAAAATCGATTATTAGCGTTGATTCAAGGAAAAATTACCAGTTTGACTAGGTCGTAGACCCGCAGATTCTCGTGGACTATGAGAGTCAGGGGCGCGTTGGTCCGCAAAGGGACTCGCGGCGAGAAGAGCATCTGCATGTCTTCAACTGAAAAGAAAAACGGATTTTTGGAGATTTTGGTAGTCTCAGGCCAGTTCCGCTTTTTTCTGGCGACCTCAGGCCGCTTTCCGCTTTTTTCTGGCGACCTCAGGCCGCTTCCGCTTTTTCTGGCGACCTCAGGCCGCTTCCGCTTTTTCTGGTGACCTCAGGCCGCTTCCGCTTTTTTCCTAGCCTCAGGCCGCTTCCGCTTTTTCTGGTGACCTGAGGCCGCTTATTTCCTGGCCTCAGGCTGCTTTTTCAATGACCTGAGGCCGCTTCCGCTTATTTCCTAGCCTCAGGCCTTTTCCGCTTTTTCTGGTGACCTCAGGCCGCTTCCGCTTATTTCCTGGCCTCAGGCCGCTTCCGCTTATTTCCAGTGACCTCAGGCCTCTTCCGCTTTTTCTGGTGACCTCTGGCCGCTTCCGCTTTTTTCTGGCGACCCTCAGGCCGCTTCCGCTTTTTTCAGTGACCTCAGGCCGCTTTCCGCTTTTTCTGGCGACCCTCAGGCCGCTTCCGCTTTTTCTGGCGACCACATGCCGCTTTCTGGCGACTTCCCGCTTTTTTCTGGTAACCTCAGGCCGAAAACGGAAGAAAAGACAAACTTTTGAACATGACGTTGATTTTGATGCCCTTTCCTACGATGGCCCTTCGCACGGTGGGATACTTCCTGTGGATCGTCCTAATCTCCGCATCGTTCTTGTCCACAACCTCGTTTATCGTCTTAATTTCCTCGTAATTCAAGCGAGAAAACGGCGAAAACCTGAAGAACCCGCCCAATCCTCGAATCGCGCGTGCTCTTGCTCACATCAGCACCGTCCGCTTCGACTTCGGAGAGCCAGGTCGTGCTAAAATCTCGAAATTGAGATAAATTTAAGGAAAATTCACAATTTGCTGATGACTTCGGCGACGAACTGTTTCTGCTCTTCATTGCTCTCCTGGGTGGGGATGGCCCAGAGTTTGACGAGCAGGCGGGAGGCCATGAGGAAGACCTTGTCCCCGCCGAGGACGATCGCCTTGCGGAGATATTCCTCGCCCTGGAAAAGAGGAAGTTAATAAGGTTAAGTAAGAACATTTAAAGGTCTGATTTGTGCATTTAAAGGACTAGTTGATTGATTTAAATGAGTATTTGGTTGATTTAAAGTTCTGATTGGTTTATTTAAAGGTCTGCCTTTAAATAAAGCCTTACAAATTTAAAGAAACATTTGATTAATTTAAAGATCTTTCTTGTCAATTTAAAGGGCTATTTGGTTGATTGGAAGGCGTCTTGTCAAAACTATTTGATATTTAAAGGACTAATGGGTTCATTTAAAGGACTATTTTAATAATTTAAAAGCTCTTATTGGTACATTTAAAGGACTTTTTGGCATTTAAAAGGTGAAATAGTTATAGGACTGTTCGGAACTTAAACCTCCTTCGGGTAGATTTAAAGGTCTATTTTGGGCAGTTTAAAGGTCTACCTCGAAATCAGAATCCACCAGGTAGAAGTCCCTTTCCTCATGTCCAGCGTCGTTCATCACAGTCACAGATTTCATCTTGTCCAGAAGCACATTAGCCACTCGGAGGAAGGATTCGAAGCACTGGAATCCCTTCATCGACAGCGTCGCCGGCTCCACAGCCATGACCTCTTCTGAAAGAAAGAAAATTTATTGATTTCTTTTTGAATTAAACTAATTTTCAATTAAAAAATGTTTTTTTAAGAATAAAAAAATGTAAAGAAAAAAACCGAACCTCGGAAGAATTCGATGAACGGTCCGCTGTGGTCCATAACATCCATCCAGGAGATGATTCCGGCGAAGAAGCCGAATCCGACGTTTTGGAGCTTCTGCGGCTGCTTCGGATTGATCAGTTTGTTCCAGAGCGTCTTGGCCTAAAAAATGAAGATGTAGACCATTTTTGAATATAAATTTTATAGGGACCACAAGTTACCTATTTTCGACTTATTTTGTCCATGGTGCTATTTAAAAAAAATTAAAATTGTGAATTATTTATTTAGAACCACTGTTGAGCTAACAACAGGCAATAAAAATGGTTTTTAATTTTTTTGACTATTTTGACCAATGTGTTTTTGGCCATTTTGGTCGTTTTTTGACCGAATTTCAATAGAAAAATTGAAGTTAGTCAATGATAACAGCAGATTTGTTAGGTTTGCAAGCGCTTAAAATAAAGGAAATTTTACAACAATAAAGAAGGTATCTAAGCTCGCCTTTGAACATAGAAAACAGGGCGAGCAAAAATGTGATTTTTTGCTGATTTTTTTGAAGGTTGTCGAAAAAATGAAGGGTTGATCATAATTTTTTTCATGAAACCACAAAAGAAAAAATTTGTCAGCACACAATTTAAAATCGTTTGACGCCTCCCGGAAGTCCGTAGGGTCACTGGGAGCGGAGATAGCCATTTACTGAACTTGTAATTTTAAAAATTTCGAAAAACCAAAATAAAAGTGTTTCTTGCTCACCGTTCGACACGATCCGGTCTTATTTGAAAATAGCACCCCAAATTTGCATATAGCAGCCCAAAAAGTGCTTTTTGGTGCCATTTTAGGCACAATAGCACCTCCCACGGCGGTATCGAACCGCGCTTGTTAAATATTGTTCTTGCTTATTTTGGGTCCAGACCCATCTCATAATCATGCGTGAAAAAGCGAACCGCAAAAGGATGGGTGGTTTGGTTCCTCATCGTATAAAAAGTGAACAATAGAAATGTTAGAACGCTGTAAAAAGAGAACAATAAAAGTTTTAAAAACGCCAAAACCACCTCTGGCTCACAAAAATTCACACATAGTCGGACAATAATTTATCATCAGATCTACTGATGACCAATTAAGCGAGGAAGGGATTCAATTGAGTGAATATTTAAAAAAAAAAAACATTAAATTGATATTGCGCCAGAGGTGGTTTTGGCGTTTTTAAAACTTTTATTGTTCTCTTTTTACAGCGTTCTAACATTTCTATTGTTCACTTTTTATACGATGAGGAACCAAACCACCCATCCTTTTGCGGTTCGCTTTTTCACGCATGAATTGTTCTCTTTTTATAATTATTCTTTGAATGATAATATAGATTCACAATTACATTGCACTCATTGTGAGCATTCAACTAAAACCAGGTTACCTCCAGGTGTCACAAACGCGCCAAAAACATTTAAAGGGACCATCAGCCTCCTTTTAAAAATAAAGTAAAGTCATCTGCTAATCAGCCCATTTATGAAAAACCGTTGCTTGGAGCGGTGTGAAAAGTCAATTAACATATGTTAAATTGTCATTTTGAAAAGGAGGCTTATGGTTCCCTTAAGACGTGAAAACAACAACTAACATTTGACAATCTGTGGAAACGTTATCTATGACCAAGGAAAAAGATTGGCCAAGGCTTCGAACCTCTTCGATTCTCCGGGTCGTCAGATTCCAAGTCTGACGAGTATGTCATTCATATGCGTGAAAAAGCGAACCTTTTTCTTTCTCTTTTTATACGAAGAGGAACCAAACCACCCACTCGTTCTGTGGTTCGCTTTTTCACGCATATGAATTGTTCACTTTTTATATTGAATAATAAAACCAAAAAAAAACAATATATATAAATCGAAACTCACAGAAATTCATAATACTCTAACTCTAGAGGGAGTCTGTGACGCTGAATGGTCACCCCTTACTTTCAGAGAGAACCCCCTATTGACTAATCAAACTATTGACTAATCAATTAAAATATCTACTAATCAATTTAATATAATATTGATTTTTCCATACGGGAAATATAGTCTTTTCAGGCAGCACCAGAATAGTTTTTTATATCCTATGAAATGTAAACAATCGTTGAAAATCAAAGTTATTCCAGTTGAATGCAATATCTCCCAATACTTCCAGTTAAAAGTTTATAGATTGAAAACGCAAAATTACAAATTGGAAATAACTGGAAACACTACTTCTAGACAGACAAAAAGGTTTGCCTCACGCGGGATTCGAACTTGGGTCGCGAGATTTGCAGTCTAACGCGTGCACCATTATACCACCGGGGCGCCGCGCATCCAGTTAGAAATCGGTTTTTTCCATGGTACGCGCGTATTTTTTAATAGAATTGTCTGAAAATTGGCGCCCACCAACTGCTATATAGTATCAAGTGGCAGCCAAAATTTGGTGAACGTAGCTGCAGCCGTTCGCCTGTAACAACCTTACATGCAACCGACGGGAGACATCGCCATTTCAGGCAGCGGAGAGGAATCAAACCACCGCGCAGCGCTACGCGCTGCGCGCAATTAAAATATCAGCGAATTCCGAGACATCGACTTTTTTCTGTGGCCACGGGGTCTCGGCTCAGCTCGAGACTCTCAGAAAAGCTCTCTTAAACGCCAAACTGTTATATATTTTCTAAAAAAAAATAACTTTTCAAGCTCTTTAATATGAGATAAGGTAAAGAAAGGTCCCCAACGGTCCCTTTAAATAAAAGAAAATCAGAAAAACTAACCCATTCGTCTTCAAAGGGACTGGCTTCGAGATTGTTGCTGTGTTGGACGATTTGAAGGAGGAATTCGACGAACTCGAGGCGAGTTTGAAGGGCGGCGATGAGGAGCATGATGGAGGCGTTCTCGATGGCGGAGGAGTCGATGGAGGAGCAATCGGTCTCCATGGAGGAGTCGGAGATTATGGAAGACTCGGGCGACTGAAAAGTAGGGGTTAGAGAGAGAGAGAGAGAGAGAGAGAGAGAGAGAGAGAGAGAGAGAGAGAGAGAGAGACTCACCTCGAAGTTTATAGAGTCCACGAAGACGCAGATTCCCTCCACGATCAGTTTGCCGAATGCGAAATCGGCAGTCCGGTATTCGTCCGTTTGGTGTTCCAGATCCAGGTGTCCCAGCATCTGGCTCCTGAAAAGTTGGGTGTTTTCAATTCTACGTGGTTTTTGGGAGAAATGCCGATTGCCGCATGGTTTTTGGGAGAAATGCCGATTGTCGCATGGTTTTTGGGAGAAATGCCGATCGCCGCATGGTTTTTGGGAGAAATGCCGATTGCCGCATGGTTTTTTGTTGTTGAGAGAAATGCTTATTGCCGCATTGTTTTTGGGAGAAATGCCGATTGCCGCATGGTTTTTGGGAGAAATGCCGATTGCCGCATGGTTTTTGGGAGAAATGCCGATTGCCGCATGGTTTTTGGACGAAATGCCGATTGCCGCATGGTTTTTGACGGAAAACTCGCCTCTTGTTCGAGTAAGCTCCATATCTGATGTCTCCTTCGGTGAAGAGCTCCAGAATCCTCTTCAGCAGATTGAGACAGAGTCCCGTGGGGTCCTCTCCATTCCCAACAGGGTCATTCGAATTGACGGCGCACTGGGCGACCAAATGGCACATGTTCTGGAGGACGACTAAGCCTTTCGACGAATTGACCGTCTCCTGGAGCACGTCTATGATGACCTCGTAGATCTTGCCGCGCAGGCCGTCGAATCCCTCGCGAGACCACTCCCACAGGATTTTCAGGACCTGAAAATAAAACTTTAAATAGAGAAAAATAGAGAAAAAAAACTCCGTTTCTCTGAATAGGGCAAATTTACTTCATCATTTCCCAAAACCAAAGGCCGCTTTACCTACTTTTTAGCAATTAAAAACTGCTTTTTGGTAAATAAAATCCGTTTTTTTAGGCAACCTAAGGCCGGATGACCTACTTTTTCGCATCTAAAAGCCGCATTTTTAGCAATTAACGTCCGCTTTTTTGGCAATTAAAAGCGGCTTTTTGAAAATTAAAAACCACTTGTTTGGTAAATAAAATCCGTTTTTTAGGCAACCTAAGGCCGGATGACCTACTTTTTCGCATCTAAAAGCCGCTTTTTAGCAATTAACAGCCACTTTTTTTTGCCAATTAAAAGCCGCTTTTTTGGTAATTAACAGCCGCTTTTTTGGCAATTAAAATCCGCTTTTTGAAAATTAAAAGCCGCTTTTTTGGTAATTGAACGCTTCTTTTTTGGTAATTAAAAGCCGTTTTTGGCAGTTAAAAGCCGCTTTTATCTCATACTCTGCGTCTTGACCTTGTCGTTCACTCTACTTCTCTACCTCTTCTGATACATGGAAAAAACCAATTTTCCTATTAAAAAACTACCCACATGCTCAACCTGGTCGAAATTGACGGCGGTGTTGTCAATGAAGTTCTCCAGTCCGACGCGTCTCATCAAATCCACGAGGGTCTCCTTCTCCTTGAAAGAGCCCGTGTCCCACGACTCCTGAAAATCCCGTAAAAATCGCGATTTTCACCACAAATCTAACCGTCATCTTAATCCAGAAGGCGTCGAGGAGCTCCCCGTTGAAGACGACGACCATCTTGGCGATGATCAGCTGCATGTTCCTTTGAATCACGTCGTGTTTTCCCTAAAAATTGGGTTTTTAAATGGACAAATGAGGGTTTTAAAAAAAATAAATTTTTAAGAAGAAAAGAGGAATACCGTACCTGCTGGGCCTGCCAGATCACGTCGAGGAAGGACTCGTGGAGAAGGCCTCGGTCGAGAAGGATCCTCACCGCGCGGTGCAGTCTTTCGATGTAGGCCATGTGGTGGAGGTTGTCCTTGAAGAGGGTCTCGACGAGCTCGATCTGGCGGATCCAATCCTGGAAAGAGGGAGTTGAGAGAGAGAGAGAGAGAGAGAGAGAGACCGCTTTTGGCAACCATCGGCCGCTTGACCTGCTTTTTGGCTTGAAAGCCGCTTTTGGCAATTAAAGACCCCTTCATGGTAAATAAAAGCCGCTTTTTCTGGCAATTAACAACCGCTTTTTTGTTAATTAGAAGCCTTTTTTGGTTATTAAAAACCCTTTTTTAAATAATAAAGCCCCTTTTTTGCAATTAAAACCGATTTTTGCAATTAAAAGCCGCTTTTTGTTAATTAAGACCGCTTTTCTAACAATTAACAGCCGCTTTTTTGCAATTAAAACCACCTATTGCAATTAACATACGCTTTTTATAATAAAGCCGCTTTTTGCAATTAAAGACGGCTTTTGGAAATGCAAAGCCGCTTTTTGGCAATTAAAAGCCACTTTTGGCAATTAAAAGCCACTTTTGGCAATGAAAATCCGCTTTTTTCCCAATAAAAAGACGCTTTTTGTTAATTAGAAGCCTTTTTTGTTATCAAAAGCCACTTTTGGCAATTAAAAGCCGCTTTTTTGGTAATTAGAAGCCTTTTTTGGTTATTAAAAGCCGCTTTTTGTTAATTAAGACCGCGTTTCTGACAATTAACAGCTGCTTTGGCAATTAAAAGCCGCTTTTTTGGTAATTAGAAGCCTTTTTTGGTTATTAAAAGCGGCTTTTGGCACTTAAAAGCCGCTTTTTTGGTAAATAAAAACCGAGAGGGAGAGAGAGAGAAAGAGAGAGAGAGAGTAAGGGAATCTGGTTAGAGACGCAGAGCAACCCGAACCTCCAGATCGGCGGAGTTCATGTCGAGGGTCTCATCTTCGGACTGCAGCATTCTGCACAGCTCGTCCATCGCGCACATCTTCGCCGCGAAGGCCCCAACGATGACGCACCTAAAATTCAAATTAGTCATTTTCATAATTCTAATGACGAAAGGTTCGGAAGATGAAAGTAGCTCACTTCTTGAGGAAGAGGAGCTTCAGCTGGGCGGCCTTCTTCGCCTTGAAGTAGTCCTCCTCCCTGTCCTCCGCCGTGTGGCCGAAGTGAAGATACATCCTGACGAACTGAAAAATGATTTAATTATGATTTTTAATTAATTTTCTATTTTAACAAAAATATTTTTATAAAAATAATTTAAAGATAAAATAGAAGAAAAAAAACGAACCAAGGCCATCTTGAAGGATAAGCAGTCGCGGAATTCGCTGAAGGATTGTTTCGTCCAATCGCTTTCGGTGACGCCTTCGAGCTTGACCATGACGAGGTCCTGGAAATAGGGGAATTAGCTTTATTTATCTAAAATATTCAATTGAAAATGTAAAATTTAAAAAAAATTAAGTAAAGACGACAAAAAAAACTCACGATTATGGGCTCCAGCGTACTCCTGATGAATTTGGCGCTGAGGAAGGGAATGTAGCCTTGAATCACACTGAAATAAAAGAATTACCCCGTTTCCTGAATCTGCCGATTGCCGCATAATTTTGGGGGAAAGCCGATTGCCGCATGGTTTTTGGAAGAAATGCCGATTGCCCCATGGTTTTTGGAAGAAATGCCGATTGCCGCATGGGTTTTGGAAGAAATGCCAATTGCCGCGATTTTTGGAAGAAATGCCGATTTCCGCATGGTTTTTGGGAGAAATGCCGATTGCCGCATGGTTTTTGGCAGAGAAATCCGATTGCCGCACGGTTTTTGCTCCAACGTACTCCAGGTAAGGGACGATTTCCTCATAAGTGCTGTTTCCATCGACGTGTGCATGGAAGTAGGAGATCAGGGTGTCGAATCCGCGCAACTTGTGGAACCAGATGATCGACGAGACGAACCACTGCTGAAAATATGTCGTAAAATTCAAATTTTGACCATAAAAATTGAAGAAATACTGCTATTTCTAACGAAAAATGTGAAAAATTGAAGAATTCCTAGAATTTTCAAGAAATTATTTTGGTAATTAGCATAAAACGCACGTGTCCCTGGACCTGGGGGTTCTTGCGAATGATGGGCGAGGGAAGAGTGAGATCTCCGGGGACGATTGGCGTAATGGAGCTCATGGGGAAGGGAGAGACCCGTGTGAAGAACCTAAAAAAATTAGAAAAAGTAGAATATTGAGTTGAAAGACGAACCTATTGTTATATTCCGTGACCATTTTGAAGATCGTCCAGTAGACGAGGGGCAGCTTTCCGGAGACGACGCACTTGCTCAGTTTGTTCACGAAGATCACCAGGTAGCGGAAGACGCAGCTCATCACGTTCTTCTGGAAAGTGGGGTTGAGATGGTTACTGTATTTTGGTAAGCAAAGGCCGCCTGGACCGCTTTTTGGCAGCCAAAGGCCGCCTGAACCGCTTTTGGCAACCGTAGGCCGCTTTTTAGCAGCGGAAAGCCGCTCTCCGGCAACAAAAGGCCGCTTGCATGATCATCGCCGCTCGCGCCGGTGTCCTCGTAGCAGATCTTCTCGAAGACGGGCACCATCACGCTGCCCAAGACCATCAGCACCTGGCCGTCGGCCTCGCTGCCCGGCACATCGTACCCTGAAATTGTGAGTTTTATTAATTTCTCATAAATTATTTAAAAATGACTTGTTTCTCAATTAAGAATGTGTTAGAATAAAAAAGGGTGCAAAGGGAAGAAAAACTGACCGTTTCGGATGATATCGCTGATTTGGTCGAGGGTGGCGATGAGGACATTGTTCGGCAGGGGAAGGGTAGAGCACCACGTGACGCGCTGCTGCCTGGAAATGGAGAAGTTGCGCAAATCACAGATTTAGTAGTTTGGGAAACAGCCGTTGGAGGTGCAATTGAGCCTAAAATGTCAAACGAGACCGGCTCTTGTGAAGCAGTGGTCGTACTTGATGAATCGGTGACACGTACAGTTTGAAACCGCCTTGGAGGTAATATTCGCCTCAAAATGGCACTAAAACACTTTTTGGGGGTGCTATATGCAAATTTGATGTGCTATTTTCAACTAAAACTGGATCGTGTCAAACATTGTCGCCTTCTTAGCAGATGAAGCTAGAGGTCATTCAACGAGCTGTGAGGGCCATCAGGGTCTTCTGCTGCCAGAAGACGTCTTTTGAAAACCTCATCGTTTCCAACATAGTTTACATAGCCACGAAAGATCTTCGTCGAAAGCCACTACTCGCAGAACACACAGAATCGGTTAAGATGACTTGATGCGGACAGTTTTAAACAATCGTGGGAGTTGCTTTCCGGATTTATGGTAGCAGTTCGGTTGCAAGACGAAGAGGCTGCTCGGAAGCCACTACTCATCCAACACTTCCGATTGTTTGAGGGCTAGAAGATAAAGCAGATGGCGCCACAGGGGGAGAACACCAGAAGCTACAAGAAGCATAGCAGGAGAGTAATTCGGAGATCATGTGAATTCACAGAGAGGAGACCGTTACGAATGACTGGAGATATCCCTCAGGCAGAAAGATGTAGAAGACGTTCGGAAGGAGATCATCTTTCGGAGGCGTCAAGCGCAGAAAGCGGCCTGAGGTCACCAGAAAAAGCGGAAAGCGGCCTGATGTCTCCAGAAAAAAAGCGAAAGCTGCCTGAGGTCTCAAGAAAAAGCGGAAAACGGCCTGAGGTCTCCAGAAAAAGCGGAAAGCGGTTGCTAGAATCTGCAGAAAGAGGGTTGAAGTCGAGCAGAAGCGAGTTGAGGTCGTCAGAACAATGGAGTTCCATAAGATCGGTGTCGAGCAGATGATGATGCCGTTTGGAGGCTACTACTCTCCCAATGTACCCAATTGACAGCTAGAAGAATAAGCAGTTGGCGCCACAGGAATTCGGCGAAAAGCGATCGCAGAGGAGTTCCTCGGAGGACTGATGAAGATTCCGAGATCCAGAAAGCGGCCTCGGTTCACCAGAATCGTCAAAATCATGGCTAACACGGCAATCTTCCAGAGGCGATAGCAGGAAGATGATGACATATATTGCTTCTAAACTAAGAAAAAGAATGAAAAGGCTACCTGAACTGTTCCGTGAGGTCCAGAAGAGTCTGCATGGTCTTGTCATCGATGCGGTATCTGTTGGGGGAGGCCCTGGCGGGAGTCGGCGAAGCGGGCACCATCGGCTCGTCCTCCTCCTTGGCCTCGATCTCCTCCTGCAGACCGTTCTCCTCCTGGATCGCCTCCTCCTCCTGCACTGCGTCATCCGCCACTCCCTCCTCCGTGGCACTCATCCGGTCGTCCTCTGCGGGACTCATCCGCACGTCGGGGACCTCTGCGGGGCCCTCTGCGTGACCACCATCGCCGTTGAGACCTTCTGAAGGCCAAAAATCAATAAAAATAGGATAGAATGAGGCTACCAGGCCGCTCGGCGGTTCCGTTGATCCTGTGCTCGTCGAAGCCGGGAGGGGCCGATTCCTGCTGAGATGCGTTTGTGAACTTGGCAGCCGAGAGACTACTGAAAATGACGATTTACACGATTTTGAAGCGATTTCCTCGATTTTAGAGCCATTTTTGTATAAAATGTAGCCATTTTGTGAAAATTTATGAAAACTTACATGGTCCTGGGGAGAGCTCCGGTGAAACTAGACGACTCCTCTCCTCCGGACACCATTTCATCTGATGTCTCAGAATCAGACATTATACATTACTATACACGTAATTTCGTTACCTGGAAATGGAAATTGAGTTAAGTGAGAGAGAAAAAAAAACAAAGAAACTAAGAAATAATCAAAAAATTGTTAATCTCAGCCAAAAAAATGAATTTACCCACTGTTTTTACACTTTAAATACTTTAAGACACGGACAGGACAATAGAACCGGGACCACAGCCCGCAAAAACCACTTTTTACCAGTTTTGGCAACTCGCCAATTCATTTTCCGTAAATTCTACGTGATCAAACTTCCGTAAAATCGCTAGTTTTTCAATAAAACAATCGATTTTTTCACAATCGACACCTGAATTTAAAGGTCTGTGCCCTGGCACTTTGCCAAATCAATCGTGGTGGGACCTTTACATTAACCATTGGCATTTCGCCAAATCCGATTTTGTGGGTATTTCTTCACAGCAGATGAATAAATAAGTGATAAATAAATAACAGAATCTATATAAATAAACAAATACAACAAAAATGACGATTTTCGATGAGAAATACAGATTTCACATCGATTTTTACGGATTTTCATGATTTTGCGAGGTTTCATCTCGGTTTAGACGATAGAGAAGATGATAATGCAATAAAATATAAATACAATGTGATTTCACACAAATTGTGAGCAAAAACGCTGTCGATACCGCAAAAACTCGATTTCAGCAGATTTTTATCAATCTTCCTTGGGTTTTCAATATTTCCCAATATTTTGGAGTAATCTAAATCGATATAAAGTTTAAAATAATGGAAAAATTGGAAAATAAGAGCTGAAACGTGGAAAAAATGAGCAAAATCAGTAAACCAGCAAAAACGGCGATTTCTTCGTGTTTTTTTACAATTTTGTAACTTTAATTTACAATTATATGTTTCAAAATATCGATAGTTTATAAAAGTCGAGAAAAAAGTAGTAAAATTAACGTAATTAAGCCCCAAGTCACTCATTTTCCAAAAATGATGATTTAGCCGAACTTGGCCGCATCTCCCTTATTTTTGGACTTTTTCCCACAATTTTAATCGATAAAGAGATAGAATAATCGATTTTCTAACTAAAAATCAATAAAAGTCGGAAAAAATACGACAAAAAGAGCGGAATTGGCGGCAAAAGAAGCGACTTCCTGAAAGTCCGTCTTCAAACAGCTGATTCAACGAGGTATACAAATGACGCCGCGTAAACAACGGACAGGTTGCAGAAGTTAGCAAATGGAATTGAGGGCATCAATCATTTCAAGGGGTCGGAAACGGGGGAAGTTAAAGTTTAAAATTTAAAAAATTAGTTTTAAAAATTGCAAATTTAAATTATTTTTAATTTAAATTGAAATCAATAATTTAAAAAAATATTTAATTAAAAATAACTGCTAAAAATATAATTTTTAATGAAAAAAAAATTGATATCTTGTAAAAAAATAATTAACAATTTTAATGCGCTTCAAATAAGTCGAACATAAAAAAATAATTTTAAAAAAAACCTTTTTGTCTTAAAAAAGATGAAAAATAGCGTGTCTATATACCATTTAAGGCAGTTTTCGTTGAATTTAAGTTAAATAAATTGAAAATTATAAATGTAAAATAGGTAAAACAAAATATGCATACGGCGTAGAAATTATATATGTGGCTTTAAAATGCGGATGATAGGCGGAAGAGCGGTCCGTCGTCATGGATACGGCGTTGGGTTCCGCTGTTTCTCCCCTCAGTGACGAATCATACTTCGATTTGTTTGTTTTTCTGAGGGGAAATGCAAAATAATCAATAATACAATCAATAATCAATTGGAAAGTAGAAGGTTTTGACTGGAAAATGCAAAAAAAGACTTTTTTGTTATAGAAAATGAGAAAAAAAAGAGATTTCTCTCTCTCTCTCTCTCTCTCTCTCTCTCTGTCTATCTCTCTGTCTCTCTCTCTCTCTCTCTTCTACTCTCTCACTAAAAAGAAGACCACACCAAAAGAAGAGCCTTATCAAGACAGCTGAGGTGAGAAATATTGGGCGCATAGGCCAAGGGGTCGGCCGAGTAGCGTCCCCATCTGACTCAGCGCCGAACAAGCGCTCAGCGGGCGTGTGAACGTCTGGGTGACGTCATGGAGAATATTCAAATTAGTTGAAGATCATTGGAAGTCAGAAACAGTGGCAGAGAACGAGTTGAAATGACCGAGAGAGACAGAAATAAACGATAGAGAGAGAGAGAGAGAGAGAGAGAGAGAGAGGCAGAGAGAGAGAGAGAGAGAATAATCCGCTTTCTCCTTTTTCTGACGGCTTTCTGCTTTTTTATGGCAACCTCAGGCCGCTTTCAATTGTTTCTGGCAACCTCAGGCCGCTTTCAGTTGTCTCTGGCAACCTCAGGCCGCTTTTTATGGAGTCATAAGGGCGCTTTCCGCTTTTTTGTTTGTGATCAGAGAGTGTATTTTAGTGGCGAAACCTAAACAGTTGAGAAAGACAGATCACCAAAAAAGCGGAAAGCGGCCTGAGGTCACCAGAAAAAAAAACAGAAAGCTGCACCAAAACCCTAAATAAGAAAAAGTAGGAAGCTATTATTCAGATGACTGTGCCGTTGTCAAAAGAGAACGACTGTCTGAAGTATATTGCGCGCAGCGCGTAGCGCTGCGCGGTGGTTTGATTCCTCTCCGCTGCCTAAAATTGCGATGTCTCCCGTCGCCTGATTATAATGTTGTTACGGGCGAACGGATAAAGCTAAGGTCACCAAATTTTGGCAGGATGTCGGGAATGTAGTAATCTTGGACCGCGCCAAGTTTCCCGAGGTTTTGTTGAAAAATAAACGAGAACGAGAAAAAGCTGATTGGGCGCGGCGCCCCCTTTGTATAATGGTGAAGGCGGTAGACTACAAATCTCACGGCCCGGGTTCGAATCCTGCCTCGGGCAATCTTTTTTGCTTTGTAAGAAATAGTGTTCTCACTTATGCCCGATTGATACTTTTGCGTTTTCAACTTTTTTTAAAAGTTTTTCAAGTGTTTAGGTTTTGTCGGGTGACAAACCGCCCAATGTGGAGGAGATTTCGATGAAGTGAAAAAGAACTTTCTAGAAACAAAAGCCGCTCCCTCTCACACACTTCATCATCTGGTAAACTCTTGTTAGTCCTGATGCGGCTAAAGGAAATGACTGCCTCCAGCCGCCGAAAGCAAACAAAGTTAAGTTTTGTGAAATATAAGAAGGTCTTATTATTCAATGAATAATTATAAAAAGAGAACAATTCATTGCGTGAAAAAGCGAACCGCAAAGGAGTTGGTGGTTTGGTTCCTCCTCGTATAAAAAGAGAACAATAAATATGTTACAACGCTAGAAAAAGGGAACAAAATATTTTTCAGGGCAAGCTTTTTAAAACGCCTAAACCACCTCTGGCGGAAAATACAATTTAGTTATTCTCACTTGGAAGACAAGTTAACTAACGCTCAGGTAATTCACGTTCGTCCAATTAAGTTCGAATGATATTGTGCCAGAGGTGGTTTTGGCGTTTCAAAAAGCTTGCCCTGGAAATATTTTGTTCTCTTTTTTTATAGCGTTCTAACATTTTTATTGTTCTCTTTTTATACGAGGAGGAACCAAACCACCAACTCCTTTGCGGTTCGCTTTTTCACGCAATGCATTTATGTATATTTCCCTAATTTCTTCTAAATCCCACCTCATCCTTGATGTTTTGTCTCCTCTCGAAAGCCATGATTAGTGGGGAAGAAGATGTCAAATGGTTGAAAAACATAATAACCATCACCTAACCAGAAAAATCTCTTCTTTGGGAATGCACCAGGGAAAAATAGAAATATCTACATCTCACCGATGGGAGACAATACTAATTTGCTTCTCAACAGTTTAAAAATGAATTTTAAAAAAAACAAAAGGGGACGTCATCACATGGGTAGCCGGGGAACCCTCAGCAGACCATTTCTGACCTGACCCCCGATTTTACTCAACTTGGTAAGGAAACTAGCCCGTCACAACGATTTACACCGCTGCACGCAGAGGGCTGTTTTGAGATCGTTTATATAACCCCACCCAGCGACGTTGCCGATCGCTTACGGGTTCCATCCGCATACTCTCTCGCATAGAGGGCGCAGACACTTTGGGGCGCTGGTCAGCAGGGTACTCATTTGAGTAGCCGCTAATTAGGAGTAATTAGGCCAAACTGAGGGAAAGGGTCACAGACGGCGAAAGTCGCACCCGTATCGCATCAGACACTCTTTTGAATGACCTCTCACGCCGTGCATGCTCTGGTTCACTTGCAATCACAAATGAGAATGCAAAGTTTTTAAAGTTAGTCAAGCGGCCTATGGTTGCCAAAAAAGCGGTACACACACAAATATGATAACGGTTTTATAGAGTTATAACAACATCAACACAGCACTTTTACAATATTTAGACATAATAAAAACAAGGGCATCTTGAAATGAATCATGACGAATTCATAGACCTTGAATCAGGAAAGCTACGTTGTTTGAAAAATCTCGCTTTCAACTGTTTGAAACCTTTTGCCAGTCCTTTTTTGGTAGTTTTGGCTGGAATTTGGTCTTCTGTGACTGTTTCTACTACGGGGACTGTGACTTCTTCAGGAACTACGGGTCCTTCTGAAACAGGCTCTGGAACATTCTCTGGAAGAGACAATTCCACAGGAGTTCTAACAGCAACATCGGTGACGCAAACCATTAGACTTCCACTGTATTGGCCCAAAAATAACTCCAAAAAGGGGAGTTCTTCTTCCGGTCGAGTTATGACCCAGCGATAGTCTTCTACAAAACGACAGACGTCTCCGAGAGAGAGGAAAGCGGTCTTAATTTCCTCTGGGTGGAATTTTTCATTGAAAGAAGTGAAATAACGGTTGAAGAGGGGACGTCTTTTGGCTATGAGATCCTGGAAACAAAGAGTGAGGAGAGAGAGAGAAAGAGAGAGAGAGAGAGAGAGAGAGAGAGAGAGAGAGAAAGGGAGAGAGAGAGAGAGAGAGAGAGAGAGAGAGAGAGATAGTGAGTGAGTGAGTCAATTACCTCAACCAGATCACAAATGTCCATAGCTGTAATGCTAACGTCCCTAGCATCCACTAAATGAGCAGCCTTAATACCAAAGAGCTCCTGTGCTTTCAAAGACTTAGCGTTGTTAATCAAAACCTTAAAATTCTCGAAAATTAGAATTGTGCAACAAAAAAGACTTACAGTATGAATGGATTCAGTTTTATAGGGAAATGTTCGTTGCCCTCTAGCCAATTTGATTTCCAGCCCAACAATTGGAAAATGCTTAAACACAAATATTTAAAAAAGTTTTTAGAATATCAAACCTTTAAAAGATTGTTTAGGACATAGTCATCTATTAGAGGTAAGGCTAAATCTATCCGAAGACGACGTAAATGTATCACTTTTTTCATTATGAAATCGCAGATTATTTGATTTTTAGCGTAGAGGCACTGAAAATATCTTTCTATCTCTCTCTCTCTCTCTTTCTCTCTCTCTCTCTCTCTATTTCTCTCTCTACCTCTCTCTCTCTCTCTCTCTCTCTCTTCTCTCTCTCTTCTCTATCTCTCTCTCTCTTTCTCTTCTCTTCTCTCTCTTTCTCTCTCTCTTCTCTCTCTCTCTCTCTTCTCTCTCTCTTCTCTATCTCTCTCTCTCTTTCTCTTCTCTTCTCTTCTCTTCTCTCTCTCTCTCTCTCTCTCTCTCTCTCTCTCTCTTCTCTCTCTCTTCTCTGTCTCTCTCTCTCTTTCTCTTCTCTTCTCTCTCTTTCTCTCTCTCTTCTATCTCTCTCCTTACGTCAATCACAAAGAAGTCCGTATCCATCACAAATGACTTCACCCGATCCACTTGAATCCTTATCGCCCGATTTCCAAAGAAATGCCCTCTTTGTCTGTTCATATTCCAATAGCACCTCTTCCAATTCAGCAAAGGAGGGTCATCTTCTTGCTGTTGTCCTTGTGGTTGTTGAAATGATTGGAAAATATGGTTGTTCAATCCGACCCTTGGATCCTCTCTTTGTTCCCATTTGACTCTCTCCATAACCAAAATACTTGGCAAATGGCCATGTTGGTCACAAAAGGTACTTGTTCTTTTGCTGCATTTCTCAAAAACCGTTCTTTTATCGAAATTGAGCTGAAAGTTTCAGTAAAAAACTAAAATTCATAAAAATACAAACTTTTTCGAATATGCTGCATTGGGTGCCATAAGGGAAGGAGAAAAAGTCAAAAGAGACAGTTGGATGCTGAAAGAATTAATATAGAAATTTGAATCTTGTCCTGTAATTTCAAAAATGCAGTGAAAAATCAAATTTTGCGGGCCAGCCCGTCCCTTAAAATTTGAAACTAACCTCGTCAAGGGAGAGATTTTCAAGATCCTCTGAAGACATGATCCTGGAAAATTTATTTAGAATTTGAAGAATAAAAAGTTAAGCTATTTTTAAATTAGGTAAGAAAATAAGATTGGAAAATATAGTCAGTTAAAGTTTCTAGGTAGAGGGATGCCAATCGATGGCGTTTATGGATGGCTCATGCGGGGTGACCTTTCTCCCAGCGACACAGGTAAATAATAACCGGGGTCAATGGCAGCCTAGGCTTGGATCGTGGTGGAAGTTTTTGAATCTCAGGCCGCTTTCCGCTTTTTCTCGCAACCTCAGGCCGCTTTCCGCTTTTTCTGGCAATCTCAGGCCGCTTTCCGCTCTTTTTCTGGCAACCTCAGGTCGCTTTCCGCTTTTTCTGGCAACCTCAGGCCGCTTTCCGCCTTTTTGGCCAAAACTAAATTACATAAATTATTAAAATTCAAATAACCTGTGCTTCTGAAAATGAAAGGAAAAAAGGTTTTTTTTAAATTTAATTTTTTTAAATAATTTAAAATTTTGGTCAGATTTATAAAATATAACCTTCGAGTAAAGAAAGTTGCGCCATCCTTGTTCTCTGCTGTGAGGTCATAGTTTTGACGGCGGTTAGGAAATAAACTGGAGGAAGGTGATTGTCTAGTATGAAAATTAAGCCGAGGCCCTAAAAATGAGAGACAGAGAGAGAGAGAGAGAGAAAGAGAGAGAGAGGGAGAGAGAGAGGGAGAGAGAGAGAGAGAGGGAGAGAAAGAGAGAGAAAGAGAGAGAGGGAGAGGGAGAGGGAGAGGGAGAGGGAGAGGGAGAGGGAGAGGGAGAGGGAGAGGGAGGGAGAGAGAGAGAGAGAGAGAGAGAGAGAGAGAGAGAGAGAGAGAGGGAGAGAGAGAGAGAAATTACCATTCGTACTGCATTCCAAAGCTACGCAATGCAAATACCCGTCACTATCTCCCATGCTATGCTTGGTCGCCTGTTTCATCGCACCCTCAATTCTAGTCGGTTCGTTTTTCTTAGTTGGAAACAATCTAAAAAGTCGATTTAGTGAATTATTGAGTAGATTAGAGTTTACACGTTGCTAAATCAATTCGAAACAAAAAAAGATAGCCCTGAAACAGTGGTATGATGTTGCGAATATTTAATATCTAAAATATTGCCTGAGGATCAAATAGATATCACTGAAACAGGGGAATGATGTTGCAAAAGCCACAATACTAAGCATATTCTTAATTCTCTTTCAGCGACATGTCCTTCAAGTGATTCCACATCCCTGGCCGTCTTTCTTTTTCGTCTCTCTCCTGAAGATGTATATCTCATTGCAAGTAGTTCAAAACTTTGGAAATTCACAATGGCTGCTGAAAGATTGGTCGACCGAGCAACGTCATTGGAATCAAATGTGAGCTGGGAATCTGAATTAAATTTATTACGTTATAGAAAATCAATTATCGATTGATTTCTATCGCTCTGTATTATAGTTTGAAAGATTTAGTTAGTCGCGTAAACAGAATACATGCTAGACCTAAAGTTTGGTTTATCGACTTTGTGGTCGTCACTTTCGAATTTTCAAAGTTCCCGCCTGAAAAGATGCAGAAAACTCTGGTTGTCTGACATGGTAGCGCAGCGATTTTCACACCCGTACGATATCGGCGGCTGCGGAAAGGGCAGTCCTGCCGGGTACAGTAATGAAATAATTTTTCCTTCAGCTTTAAATTTTAATAATTTTAAATAAATTTAAAATTCCATTTTCAGGACCTCGGCCTAATTTTCATAGTAGATAATCACCTACCTCCAGTTT
>JAJQXH010000042.1:137500-160000 GCA_022343465.1 Oscheius sp. G VE-2021
GAAAAGTAGACTCCCAGCATCCAAAATGTAAGTGATCAGATCGCTAAAGAAATCAAGGAAATCGAGAAAATCAGAAATGCAGCGCTCTAATTGTGATAACAGTTAAAAGTACTTAGTGGTTTTTTATTTGGGATGGAATAAAGATTTGTAATTTAAATATTTCACTCACTCACTCACTAACTCACAACCACAGACATAACCACATACACACACTCACGTGTTTTTCAGGTGTTCTAAAACAAACGAAACACTGGAGTGATGTGGCAAAACACTTCAATTTGGACATCCAAACCTGGTAGATTTAAAATGACAAAACGTGAAGCGTGTAAATGTAAATTGTGTAGTTTTGAATCAGTAGAATGATGTTTAAAATTTTATCAATAGTTTTAAATTTATCTACAATAATTTTAAAATGATTTTTTTGCCATTTTTGCTGGGTATTTTTTGACGATCTAGGCATTCGAATAACCAAACTTTTGACAAATCATTGAAACATTTCGCTGATGTACCAAAATGTTTTTCTAAATCTAAAACTAATTATTTTGCTAAAAATCCTAATTTTTTTGATTTCATTTTTCCCTCCAAATTAAACTTTTCATTTTTTGAAAAAAGGGTTTTAAAAAACTTGGGTGAACAAAAATTAAAATTTAACTTAAGCATCTCTTGACTATCGAAGCATTCGAATAACCAAACTTTCACCAAACCATTGGAACATTTGGGTAGTTTACCAAAAATGTTTTTTCACAGGGTAAAACTATGCATTTTGAATAAATATTCAGTTATGTTTTTTAAAAAAGCAGTAACAAATCAAACAAGAAAAAAACAGTTTTTATTCATTTGCAAATCAAACTTAATTTTACATTAAACATTTAAGAAAAACTTTCACATATAAAAAAACTTTACACAAGCTTTAAAAATCAAGCCAAAATATTGATTGATTAGGCGGACTTTTCAGGTGCAGTCGAACGTAGCTCCACCGGCTCATCTCTCATTTCTTCCTCAAAAGAGACCTCTTTTCCTTTTCCATCGACCAAATAGAAACAGATAATTGCAAGAATAGAAGAAATAGTTAAAATGATCAAGTGGTGGATCAAATTGATAGCCGGAGCGTAGAAAAGAGCGGCCGAGGACAGCAGGGACTGAAAAGTACGTTTTTGTTTTAATCCAACTTTCGTTTTCCACAAAAATCATTTATTTTCTAATTTTTGTTATCCACAAAAATCTTTTTTTTTTCAATTTTTGTTATTCACAAAAATCTTTTATTTTTCCAATTTTCGTTTTCCACAAAAATCTTTTTTTTTCAATTTTTGTTATCCACAAAATCTTTTTTTCTCCAATTATTGTTATCCACAAAAATCTTTTTTATTCCAACTATTTTAAAGAAACAGTGGAGTTATTGAAACAATGGAGGGATGTTTAAAAAAACCACAACTAACCTGATAAAAACTGAAAAGAGCAAAGGCAGGACTTGTGCAATGAGGAAAGACATCTACGATTAGGGCGAAGATTTCCACATTCCAGCAACTATCTCCAATTCCAAGGAGAAAGGAAAGAAGAAGAGTTACGAAAATGCTGAAAAATATTTAAAAAAATGCTTTTCGACTCAACCCTTATTTTATCACGATTTCATTCCAAAAATTATTTCCATCCCAAAAAATGCTCACACTAAAAATTATGCTTTTAATATACTTGAAAGCTTCACAAAAAATTTTTTCAGCTTAGTTCGATAAATTCCATTTTCGGAATACCACAAAAGTGTTTTTCTAACCTGTTAAAAAATTTGGGTTTGTTTACATATCTTACCAAATTCAAAAAAGGAAAGAAAACACTAAAACCTGTTAGAAAATTGAATTTGAAAAAGTTGAATTAAAATAATTCACGTTTAAGATAAATGTCAAACTAGTATAAAAAAAAACAAATTTTTTAAACATTGTTAACCCATTTAAAAAAGTGGAAAAGAGTTACAAAAAATTGAAAACCGTTAAACTGTAAAGTTCAACCCAAAAACGGTTTTAATTGATTAAATATGTAAAAAAAACATTTACAAATTTTTAGATAATAAAAAAGACATAAACCATTTATGTCCCAGTGAGGTCGAGTAAAAGTAGTCAAACATCTTTGTGTTTACATTTTGGTCATTTAAACTTTTTAGAAGATTTTTTAAATGACAAATTTGATTTTCCAACAGATCAAGTCGTTTGTTTCTTTAAAAAAGAAGAAGACGAACACTGAAATCGGTTGGAAAATTTATTTTGAAAAAGCAAAATTTCAACTTGTTCAAAAAATTAAGCATGTTCGATTTTCCTTTTGAGACAACAATGTAAAACATTTAGAAAAAGATGAAATCAACTGAACTGTAAAATTATTGAATTTTTAAATTCTGTTAAAGGGGAAGGACCGCGTAAAAATAATTTTTCTCATTTCGCGATAAAAGCCTAGATCTCATTCCCAGGATTCCGAAAAATACCTATTTTACCCATTTTGGATAAAAATGAACCGATTTAGGAGCGCTTGAAATTTGGGGAAATTACAATTTGAATTGCCGCCAACTCTGCGTCTCTCCATTTCCCACACTCTCTCGCCCACTCTAACCGTGTTTCCGGGCGGCAAACGCGTAAAACTGCCGTGTAAACGCGCCCCTTTTGCAGTCTAAATCATATAAAAGGGGTATGTTTCAGAATCGGGGAAACGATATCTATTCGATGAAATAATTGTAAAGGGACTTTGAAAAATCAATTTTACGAGGTCCATCCCCTTTAAAACAATTTTCCCCCACCTCGGCTCCAAAACTCCAATTGTAGGTGTCGGTCCCAAAGAAGCATCAGCCGGGAACCACAAATAAATTCCTCCAAATACGGCCAAGTTCAAAACAAATCCAATTAAAACAATCTGCCTTCTATTCAATCGATTCCACGGCGCGGCGATCCAGCCGCAGGCTAAAATGGGCGGACCTTAATTTTTCCCTCCGGGACCCACCTGCCAAACGACCGATGCCCGATGCAACTGCACCAAAAGCCACGAAAAGTAGGGGCTTATCTGCTAATTTAGAGGTAAAACCGATGGTTGTGGGGAAAATCACTGAAAATTAATTTTAAAATTAAAATTTTTGTCTTTTTAAAATTAAAAAAAAATTAAATTTTATTAAAAAAGTCTTAAAAAAACTAACCTGTCCAAAAAGATTGAAGAATTCCAGTGTGGGCAAAAACTAGTCCAAGAAGGAGTAACTTTTTAGTGAACATTAGTTTAAAAGTAACCGCTAAATTCAAATTTTTGGGTAAAATTATTCAAATTACCCATTTCTTCCAAGAAATTTGAAGAATATTCGTTTTCAGAGGGTAGGTTGAGACCTACATGTGAACTTCGGAGAGTGGCAAAGACAAAAACAGAAAAAATGAGAAAAATGGTGAAACAGATGGTTGTCCATAATTGTGTCTCCTCAGAAATACTCGTCGCATTGGTTGAGGTGAAGACGAAAATGAGAAACATGATGATTCCGACGGCTAGTTGACTGAAAATGCAATATTTTAAATTTTAGCTGTGGGAAATATTTTAATCAACAGAGAATAAACGGGTTACAGTAACCAGTAGGTTATTTTAAATTAATTAAAATCACTTTTTGTCAATTTTGAAATGAATAAATTTAAATTGATAAAAAATGGCGTGTAGGCAAAAATGCCTTTTTCATTCTACTTGCGTACTTTGCGTACTTTTCGAGAAAAAGGGCCCAAATTCGGAAAAAGCAAATTCTCGTTGTGATTGTTACTTTATCTATTAGTTTTTGTAATGAATCATTACAACCTAAAATAAATTTTTTTAAACGATAAATTGGCAAAACTGTAGACAAAATGCCTTTAATAAATAGCTTAAAACTGGCCCTAACTAGTAAGTTCAAAAATAAATAATGTCGAGAAACACAACATTAAGCCACGATTTAAAACATTTAAATGCAATGTCCTTCGATTTATTATTTGCGGCGGCCGCGTGATTCCAATGTTTCACAGCGGGCGCCAAAATTGACAGCCGCTTTTTTATAACAAAAGTGGCGCGTACTTTTCTATATACTTTTTTATAACAAAAATAGGTTGAAAAAAAACGATTTCAGGTGTAGTAAGGCTAAAAAATTAATAAAAAAGTACATGCAACTTTTTTCCTCAAAGATTTTCTTGGAACGAAAACACCTCAGAAAATTAATAAAATGCATTAAAAATTGCGTTTTAACGGTTTTGTTCCATTTTAAATTCAACGATTTTTTGCAGGCTAACTTATTGTGTTCGCTAATTTTAAAAAAATAGTGTAAAAACTAGCTCTACAACATAAAAAATACCTTTTTTTGTTTTGAAAAACGTTTTTAATGGATTTTGAAGATAACTTTTTTTTGACTAGACAAATCGTCATTCTTTCATTTTACAAAGTTAGTCAGCATAAAATTTCTAATCTTTTCCGTGCCCTACTTTTGAATTTTAATTAATTTTGAGCCGACTTACAGTACCCCGTACCCTATAACTTTCCAAAAAAATCGATAATCGATTTTCCGCTTTATTTTCGTTTGTTCGAATGAAAAACATTTGCAATATTCGTCGAGGCCCCCCATATCTTGAAATTTTGACAAAATATACATATTTCATCACATGCATGTTTTGAACAGGTTTCTTTATTTTTACAAAATAGAAATTTCATTAAAGGAGTGCCTTTTTGTAGTTTCAATGTATATCAAAAATTCTTGAAAAAGTGAATTTAATAGTCCTATTCTAAAAAAAGAGAAAATTAAATTTTCATTGAAATATTGAGGAATAAAAATCGATAAACCCACGATGATTGCCACAAAGCCCAAATAATGGAGCTATTCCTTTCAGCTGTCTTTTCCGTACTATTCTGAGCCACGTAGGTTCCCAAAGCAGGGTAGACTACTGTAACTTTCCAATTATTGATTACTTTTTGTCTCGCTCACAGGAAGCTCCAAAGCCGGCGAGTACACTTGCTGCATAGTAGTAGTACACATTCAGATGAAAGAAACCCGCCTAAAATATTTTTTTCATTGATTTTTTTTAGAAAAAAAATTGATTAAAAAAGTAAATCACCTCCAAAAAGACGGTCAAAATTGCTCCCAAGGTCAAGGCCCATTTGGCACCAATACGGTCGATTATTGGAGGAGTGAAGAGGTTTCCAAAGGTGAAGACGAGGTAGACAACGGCAAGTCTGAAAAAAAGTTTTAACACATCACTCCACTGTTTTAAAGTTAACATTTCTACAGGTTATTCATCAAATTAGACAAAGCAAAGTTTTCATTTCATTTGTTTTGTTAACGAGAATATTTCCATGTAAAAAAAAGTTGTTGAAAAATTTCAGCTGAATGTTACGTTCATATCGGAAAACATTTCACGATTTCATTTTTCAATGGTCTGTCAAAGGAAGTCAAAGGGAAAGTTCAAATTTTCAAAGTGTCGAAAATATATCAAAATGATATAATAGACTTTTTTCACGGTTCCTTCATAAACAAATTTAAAAAAAACTTTAAGCTTTTCATGAATGTTCGATATTGAAAAAAAAAATTTATTTTTATATACATAGACTATTAAATTTTATTTTCTGTACTTCAATTTTCAGACCTCTTGAAAAATTTTCATTTTGAACAGCCATGAATTACCAAAAATTTAAAAAAATCGCCAAAAAGGAAAATTTTGCACGTATGCTTTTCGAGTTTTTTTAGACTTTATGTTTTTTTTAGAGTTTTTTGATTTTAACGTTTGCTTGCTTTATCCACGCGTACCATTACAGTAACTAACAATAACAATCATTTGGGGGGAGGGGGGACTAACCCTCTGTAACCTGCATGAGCATCGAAACCTTCTTTATTTGCGGTGGTAGCTGTTGCAAAGACGGCCTCTTGGATGTTTCCTAAAATCGGGAGATAGGCAGAGAGAGAGAGAGAGAAAGAGAGAGAGAGAGAAAGAGAGAGAGAGAAAGAGAGAGAGAGAGAGAGAGAGAGAGAGAAACCCACCTCTTCCATAAATCTGCAAGAATCTAAAGAAGAGACCAATTCCACAAAAGAGAACATTGAAGGTAGCCTTGCTAACTGCCGTCATCTCCTTGGTGGACCCTGAAGCCAAGTAAAACACTTTGAAACATGTTGCAATACCTTTTTCTGAAGGTGGTTCTTTCAGGAAATTTGGAGACGCGGGGTGTGACAAGATTTATCTGAAAGGGCGTTCGGTGGCTAATAGTAAGAATTGGCAAAGAAAACGAAACACAAAAGATGAATAGCCATTATTCAATTTTTCAGGTGGGAATTTTTATATTGAAGATATTTTGGCTGAAAAATGGTGGGAAAAGTGGTAGTTGTTCATAGATCACATGTGAAACACACTCACACACTCACACACACACACACTCACACACTCACACACTCACACACACGCACACACACATGTATTGAAAACGAATAATGAAAGGAAGCGGCGCTGAAGTGTTACAGCAGGGTTAGTCAGAATCTGATAATGTCGTGCTGATGAATCGCCCAAAACTGAAACATTGATCACATTGTTGTGATAATTGATCTTTATCAAAATTAAAAAGAATGTACTTTAAAAATATTAAAAACTATGTGAATACCAGTGTAATATGCAATTTTTAGTTAATTTTCTTATTCAAGATAGATAACTTGTGATAAAAAAGAATGAAAAATGTTCAATTTAAAATAAACATTTCAAAATTAAATGAAGTGAGGTGACTAAACATTTAAAAGTGTTTTTTACTGAAACAAAAAAAGGAAATTGTTACATCGAAATGATCCTGGAAGTTTAATTTTTTTTCACAATTCCATTTTATTAAAATTTAAAAAAATTGATTTTAGACAGAAACATGAAATGTTTGAATTGGGAAACTAGAACGAACACCTAAAATCAGATGCAAATGCCACCATGAAAAAGCCATGCGCTGAAGTTTAAGCAGGGGTTGATGGGTAGTCCAACAAAAAAAAAAAATTTTTGACAAAACCTGATTACGGAACAAAACTGGTAAAAGTCATTTATTTGTTTCTTAATTAAAATTTTCTTTTGAAATTTTACATTTTTGTTGACTAAAAAAGTTACAACAATATAAATATTGAAAATAAAATCAATGTTACTCGTAAAAATTAAAAATTTTCGTTTTTGGTTTATTTGTATGTTTCAGCACACTAATAAAAAAAGAGAAGTCAGAAAGTTACAATCATTTGTCTCCCGAGAAAATAAAAAAGTTTTGTAGTAAACATTGTGTCATTTATTTTTGTTCAGTTGTTTATATGCCATTTCCTACGCTTGCAAAATTTAGATTGGCAAAGAATTATTAAGAAAAAAACTTTGTATCATTTATGGAAAACGTATTTCAACAACAGTTAGAGGTTTCCGAATATTGAAAATTAATTAGAAAATTTGCCTTTTGTGTTTGAAAACTTTGGAAAACTGGGTTTTTATTGGTTTTTTTTCATTTCTGTGCCAATGGAACAGCTTTGAAAAAAGGGTTTTTCGATTTCAAAGTTTTTGTGCCACGCACACACACATACAATTCGATCGGAATGCTATGAAAATATTAACTGGCGAAATCTGAAGCTTTCTCTGCCATTTATACGTGTATTGATAAATCATAGAACCGAAAAAGACAAAGAACCGTCTATGAAACAGATGAATCAGCGCGATTGTATCACTTTGAGAAGCACTTTCCGATCATTCCCGTTTTTTAACCAATTTGATAGACAACTTGAAAAATTGACGTTTATTCTGGGGAAGCTAGGGAACTTAGCTACAGACCAGCTAGAAGAGGAATCGTTAAAGGGGGAGGACCTCGTAAAATTGATTTTTAAAAGTATCTTTATTATAGTTTGTTTGAGTAGATATAGTTTCCACGATTCCGAAACATACCCCTTTTATATGATTTGGACTGCAAAAGGGGCGCGTTTACACGGCCGTTTTACGCGGTTGCCGCAGGGAAACACGGCTAGAGTGGGCGAGAGAGTGTGGGAAATGGGGAGACGCAGAGTTGGCGGCAATTCAAATGACAATTTCCCCAAATTTCAAGCGCTCCTAAATCGGTTCATTTTGATCCAAAATGGGTAAAAGAGGTATTTTTCGGAATCCTGGGAATAAGATCGAGACTGTTATCACAAAAACAGAAAAATTATTTTTACGCGGTCCTTCCCCTTTAAATTGATAAAATTAACACAACGAAACTTTAGGTTCGTGATAAGTTAGGTTTATTAATCTAATTTGTCTGCTAGCGCTCGAAAAATTTAACAAAATGAAAAAAATTGGCAAAACGAGGCGCCGTATAAGCTGATTTGTGGATTGTTAGAAAAACAAATAAGTTATCCAATACTATGATTATTACAATTTGAAACATAAGAAAATCATTATTAGTGATATTTTGGTATAACGACATTATTAATTATGTTTTATGTTTTGTTTAAACAAATAAACTTTTCTACAAATCAACTCTTTTTTGCCAAATCACTCCACTGTTCTATTTGATTTACTCGATTCTTAATGTTTGTAATGCAACATTGATATAGTTAGCCGAGTTACATTGTTTTGAAAAAATGCTTTGTTCAAAACCTAACTTTTATTCGTAAAGATTTTTTTTTGAAAATTAGTTTTACCCAGTTTGGCAAAAGTTGAAAGTGGATTTTAACAGTTGCTTGAACATTAATTTGAGATTAAGAAAACAGCAAAAAAGGCAATACAATTTTCAACCAAATTTTTTGATTTGAAATTAAACGGTTTATTCTAGTGAATAAGGTATCTTTTTAGTTGATGTCGCGGTTTCTTAAGCAGAATTCTTGGTAGAACTCTCGATTTTCTTAGATTTCGTCTCTTCGCTAGCTGAAAAATCAAATTTACCCAATTTTTTCCTCAATTTTGTACCTTTTCCACAGATCGGAGCATTCCCAACCGGCCCCTTCGATCCACAAACAGAAAACAGGCAAGGGAGGCAATGGAAGTAGCCAAAAGAATTCCAGTGTGGACGGTCAGAGAAATTTCGGATGAATAGAAGAGAGAAGCCGATGTCATCAGGGACTGAAAGTAAAGTTTGTGAAAACTTGAAAATTAAGTTTGTAAAATTAAATATAAATTAAACCTTTTTGTTTTTTTTTTGTAATTATCATGAGTTTCATGTTTCAGTTTTGCCAAATTTTCTACGGTAATTATAATTATAATTTTTTTCCATTAACAAAAAAATTTAAAAAAGAAACTGTTAAATAAGAGCCAAAATGTTTTAGAAATTCTTTTAAAGACAGCCAAACCAAAAATTGTTTATTTAAAAACCTGAAATTTTTCAAAACAATTTTTTAAACTTCAACAAAGAAAACTTTATTTAAATTTAAGCTGGTATGGCTACTTGTTGTATTTTTATATTTAAAAAACGACTTTAGAGACTGAAGAAATTCAAGCTGGGTTAATGAATTTGAGAGAATAAGTTTTTTTTAAAAACTGCATGAAAAAACATTTTTTTTCAAAAGCCATTGTCAGATAGGGACTAAAGATAGTAAAGTTTAGGCAAAGAATTAAAGCAACAAATAAATAAAAATTTGAAATTTTGTAATATTCATGTTATTATTGGTTTACAAATTTTTTGTTTCACAAATTGTTTGCATCACTCGTCTAATGTTTTCTGATGTCCGCTATAAAAAGTTTTAAAAAATATAACAAAGACGGGTAAGAAATGTTTTTTTAATTGTTTTTTAGCTTCAAGAAATGCGTAAAGAGATTTTTTATTCCCCTCTGTTTTTTATTTTTCCGGTTTTTTTGAATCTGTAATACAAATTTTTAAAATTTAAAAAAGTGGTTGAATTTTTATTCCATAAAGATGCTCTGAACGATGTTTCGCTATAAAATATCTTTGAATTTTTAAAATTTATATTTAACAAGTAAACATTTATATGTTTTATTTGTTGGTATTTTCTACAGAGTACGGTTTCGAAAGAGAAGGCTTCAATTTTAAATTATTAATTAAATTTTTAATTAAAATTGAAGCTTTCTCTTTCGAAACCGTACTCTGTAGAAAATTGCTATTTGCGCAAATTTAATAGTTTTTTTAAAAACCTTTTTGAAAAATACTTAATGTTTTATTGTTACATTATGTTTTACATCACCAGCCCTGTCTGTAACGCGAAAAAACAACTTTTCGGTGAATTACTAGGATTATGAAACCTTTAAGTAAAATTTTGTAGATTTAAGAATTTATAATTTAAGAAATTCATTTAAACAAATTAATAAATTTAAGAAGCAAAAATAAAATGTAAACAATTAAATTTTTTAAACATAATTTAAGTTTAGTATGGCTATAACTAACTTCTTTGATAAGTTTTTAAAGTAGAAAAATTGTTTTTAACTCACTTAGGTTCCAAAATTCCTCTGTCGTTAGTTTCCCTAAGAGAAGCCTCAGCCGGGAACAATAGAAACACTCCAGTGTAGACAAAAAGATGCAAAATGAAGCCACCCAAAACGATCCACTTTCTTTTCAATCGATTGCAGGGCAAAGTAACCAGACCGCACACTAAAATGGGCGTGGCTTATTTTTTCGCGGCGGGACCTACCAGTCAACTGGCCGAGTCCCGCAGAAATGGAACTTCCTGCAACCCACGGCATTACGTTTTCAGCCAATGCTTGGGTGAAAGAAATACTAGTTGGGAAAATACCTGAAATTTAATTTAAAAAATTTAAAAGTCAGAAACTGACTGGTCCAGAAGGCTTGGAGAAGTCCAGAATAGGCGAAAACCACAGCCAAAAGAAGCATTCTTTTGGTAATCATCAGTTTAAAAGTGACAGCTAAAAAAATTTTTAATGAAAATTTGGCCTTAAAATTAGGATTTTACCTAATTCTGCAAAGAAACTGGGATATTTCTCTTCTTGAAGGGCATCTTTGAGATCAGTTGGTGGCTTTTGAAGAAAAGCAAAGGTAATGATTGAAAGGATCAGGGCGGAAGTAAAACAAATTGAAGTCCAAAGAAGGGCCGAGTCGGACATGACGTGACCGGCATGGAGAAAAATCAGGAGGAGAATTATTCCACCGACCACTTGCCTAAAATGGATTTTAAATTTACATTTTCATATGTTTTTTATGATTTTAAACCCCTGATTTAAAAAAAAGTATGGTGCTTGATTAAGTTTATTTGAGTGTTTTCGATCATTATTGAAACCAGAAAAGTCAGAAAGTTATAATATTGCGTACTGAATCACTGTGTCAAAATTTTAAGTTTTAAAAGAAAATTTTAAGCAAATTTTTCATGAATCTATCAATCTTTGGCAAAAGTAAGGAACGTTCTTCAAAAACCAATTTTGTCAATTGTTTTACATTAAAAAAACATAATCAATCGTAATTTTAAAAAAATTAAAAGTTATCCCTTTATTGGAAAAATTATTATTATTATCGCTTTTGTTAAATTTATTTTCAAATGTTTTATGTCGAAAATCGAAAATAAAGTTATACCTCGGCTGCCTAACACATTTTTAGATAGTTTCATCAAATTGTTTATTAATTTATAAAAGTTCGGCAAAAAAAGAACATTTTCACCAAGACGCAAATTATTGTGTAGTTGAATCAATTATCAAATGTTTTTGATTCAACCATTTTTCCGCAATTTATAAAGCAAATTAATTTTTAGAATTACAATTCGAAGTGCATTCGAAAATTTCAATTTGTTTTTTTTGAAAATTCCAATTTTTTCAAAATTTGGCCAAAAACTGGAATTTTTTTAAAACAAGTGCACATTTTTATACTACAATTATTAGGAATGTTAAGTGCAAAAAATAATAAAAATACATAATAACATAATTGTTTTTTATATAAATTAAAATTTTCGATTACTTATTCCGATTAATACAATTTTTCCATTAATAACTAATTAGAATAAAGAATTAGACAAACAAAGAATTAGTTCTCCGACCAATTACTTGCAAAAATTTGATTTGCTTTATTTCTTAATTATACTTTCCTAAAAATGAATTGTTTTAAATTTTAAAAAAGTTATTCGATAATTAACAAAATTCCATATTGTTAATTATATTCCAATGTTTTAGGAAATCATTGAATTTAAACATCAAAATGTTATTGGAGATACTGGCGAAAACGGTCTCCTGGATCAGGCCTAAAAATAATATTAATTTTATGACAGATCACCCCACTATTTTAATACAGATTTTTTCAGGCGGCTAGAGCTTAACTCTTTGAAGATTTCAAATATAAATTTTTTAAATATAAAAAATGGTTTTGTGACTTTTTTTGGAAATTGTAATTTTTCTTTAACCAAATGTTTTGGCACAAAAATAAAATTTTTGTTTATTTCCTTTAGTAGTTAACCGAAAATTGGATGTTTGTAAGAACGTAATTTCCGCATTTAAAAATTCTAAAAAAATCTACTTTCACCTATCTTGCGGAAAGAATACGATAAAAAACAAAAAATGTTAAAACAACAATTAAAATTGTAATTTTATCAAAATTTAAAAAAATCGAGTTTCCTTTTTTATTTCAAAAATTACATTAAAAACTTTTTTAAATTCAGCAAAAATGGTGATCAAAGATATCAATGTTAAGCTTTGAAAACAATAAATACAAAATTGAAACAGTAGAATAGTGTGGGAAAATCAAACTGTATAAAAATAGCTAATAAAAAATTTTTAGAAAAAAATTTAAATTTTAAAATGTTTTGAAACTTTAGGGTGACAATTTTTATAAATGATAACGTCTAAAAATTTTTAAACGTGAAAAAGTTTTCTTTTTAATTCAATTTTAGTTTAAAAAAACCAACCTCTCCCATTGAGTTGCATCAGAAGCAGGAAGAACCCCAAGCCAACGTGAATAATATTAATGGTGGCTTTTCCGGGTTTTCGGAAGATTCCACTTTTCTTGGTCGATTTCTCTGAAAGTTTTATTATAAAAATTTAAAAACTAAATTTTAAAAAAATATTTTTCAAAATGTTAAAATAAAAATTCTCACCTCCATCTCCGAGGGATACATTAGTTTTCTCCTTGTCAGAAATTGGCTTGGTGATGGAAGTGGTAGGGGGAGGCTGTTTTTCTCCAGAAGACAAAGATTCCGTTGATTTTGAGGAAAGTGGAGAGCGGGCCAGAGGACTGACCAGCATTTGGAAAGAAAAGAGGGAGAATGAGAGAAGGAATAAGGGAAATCAGAAAATTTGACTATGACTAATGGGATGCTGATTTTTTATCCAGTTAAAAAAAGAAAAAAAACTTAGGATTTGAAATCTTTTTTTTGGATTTGAAATCCTTTTCCATACCATCCTACTATTTCAATAATGCATTTTTTGTTTTAAAAGATTAACATTGATTTTTTATACTGAAAAAGGCTAATTCGTGCCAAAATTATGATGTCGAAGTTAGAAATTCTAACTTCGATATCAGAATTTTGGCACAAATTAGAATTTTTTCGAGAACTACTAGGATTGGCAACTACTATAGTTTTTTTCTTACCCAATTTTTAAAAAAAATAATTTAGAAAAAAAAGCTTTTTGTTAAATATTAAGTTTTTGTGTGTCTCCCTCATTTTAAATCAATATTCCCACAATGTTTTAAAATGAGAATGAAAGAAATGGTTTTCAAAATGAATTTTTAAAAAAATACAACCGCTGCACGCAAGGTTTTTTTTTGAGATCGCTTATATAACCACACTCAGCGGCGTTGCCGAACGCTTACGGGTTCCCGCCGCATACTCTCTCGCATAGAGGGCGCAGACACTTTGGGGCGCTGGTCAGCAGGGTACTCATTTGAGTAGCCGCTAATTAGGGGTAATTAGGCCAAACTGAGGGAAAGGGTCACAGACGGCGAAAGTCGCACCCGTATCGCATCAGACACTCTTTTGAATGACCTCCCACGCCGTGCATCCTCTCGGTCACTCACCTCTTAGGGTACTTTAGGGTGTTTTGAGATCGGCCTAAAGAGACCTATGGCTGCCAGAGGCGGCCTAAAGATCTTTCTCTCTCTCCAAACAAAACAAAATTATTCAATACCGGTATGTTTCATTGGAATATTAAAGTGTATTTGTGAAGTGAAGTGTCCTTGAGGATCAGACGACGAGGGGTCCCGTAGAAGTGGAAGATCGCTCCGACTGCGGAGAGTCGCTGGCCGCTGAAAGAAGCTCATCGACCGAGAAGGGGACCTAAACCAGCACCCAAATTCCGATTATTTTGAAACACCAAAACCCAGGGAAGGCCGTTTTTGACTGTGAAAGTGCGATTCTATGCGGAATTTGGGATTAGGTGATAAGAAACAAGAGGAAGTGTTGTGTAACGTACAAAGGGAAAGATTGACATGGGGACATGGACAGATGGAACAAAATATAAATTTAGATTTTTTTAATTTTTTTTACATTTTTTTCGAATTGAAGATTAGTTTGGTGTTTCAATGGAAACTTATTTATTTATTCAAAAAAAATTTGTTTCAATGTACTGGCAAAACAGGTTTTTAAAAAAAATGTTTTTAACAAAAGGAAATTATTTTAGTAAGTATAAAATTTAAATAACAGGTATTAAAAGTGTAATTTGAAACAAAAATTGTGTGCAAGTTAATCAATGTTTAACTTTTAATTCAAAGTTTTAAAACATTTTTTTACTCTTTGGAAACAAAGCGTTCAGTTTTTTGTTAATTTTTTTTTGAAACTCTTATATTAAAAAAAAACAGATTAATATGATCATTTTTTTTTTTAAATTCCTAATTTTTGAAATAAATTAGCTTTTTTTTTAAATTTGTTTTAATTGAATAAGTCAAAATATGGAAAAAAAATAGTTTGTACCTAATAAAATTTTCGTTTTTCAGTTGTACCGTATTAAGTTAAATAAAATTAAAAATTATTAAAAATATATTTTAAAAAGATTTAGAGAAACATTTTTAAATTTTTTTCGAATTGAACATTAGTTTGGTGTTTCAATGAAAACTTATTTTTTCATTCAAAAATTTGTTTCAATACACTCGCGCAAAATGTTTTTTTTACCGAAAACGGAACCTATTTAGTAATTATAAATTTTAAATAACAAATTCAGTGTTTCAAACTCATCTTTTTAAATCAAATTTTAAAAACACTATTTTTTACTTTTTGAATCAATTTTTTTAGATTTACAAAGCGTTCAGATTTTTTTTGCTGAGATTCTTATATAAAAACAGATGGCTATGAATATTTAAAGCAGAAAAATCTTAATTTTTGAAATAATTTTGCTTTTTATTAAAAATTGTTTTATGTTAAATTTGGCTTTTAAGAAATCATATGGAATTGGGCTTTTGAGGCAAGAATACTGAATTTACAAACTGAAGGTAAGTCCTTAAATAAAACTTTAGTGCCCAGATAGTTTAAGCTCTTTAAGCTTCTAATTGACTAATTTAAGGTCTTCTATTTCTATTCCCAAGTTACCTAACAAAGGAGTGAAGGGACTTTGACAGACAGAGGAGGGGAAGAGGAGCTGCATGCACCAAACCATCAGACGATTTTCGCACATTTCTCGATCGGAGGGATGTAGTCCAGGCGTCCGAGTTTCTCCACAGCCAGGAAGCAGACGAGCGAGAAAATGGAGGTGATGGCGAGGATGGCCAGATGGATCGTCAGGAGGAACTTGGAGGAGTAGAAGAGAGAGGCCGATGTCAGCAGGGACTGAAAGAGAGGGGTTAGGGAGGAGAGAGAGAGAAAGAGAGAGAGAGAGAGAGAGAGAGAGAGAGAGAGAGAGAGAGAGAGAGAGAGAGAGAGAAAGAAACTGACCTGATAGAAGTTGAAAAGCGCAAAGGCTGGGTTGCTGCAGTGAGGGAAAACATCAACCACGCATGCGTAAACTTGAGTATTCCAACAGCCATCTCCGAATCCAAGACAGAAGGACAAAATCAGCGTCAAAACAGCGCTAAAACATTGGTTGTTTTTTCCATATAAAAAAAATTTGTAAATTTTTTTTGGTTTTATTTCAATGCAATGTTTCACTAAAATGGGAGAATGATTCTTTTGGAGATGAACTACTGGTTTTTCCAAAACTGATCCAAAATGAAATTGTTTTTGTGAATCTATCCATAAAATTCAATTTTAGCTTATACGGTTTCCCTTGTATACAACATTTTTCGACACACGTATAATATTCAATTACAGTATCTGCTTTCAAATTTTGAATTTTCTATCAGTTATATTATTTCTGTAACAGTTGATTCTCAAAAAATTTATCTAATTAAAAAATTAAAACTTCCTTTTCGCCTTTCTTGAGAAAAAAACATTATGACTGCTAAACGCTGAAATAAACGTACGCAATAGTACGTGTGCCCAAAATGAGGCTCTGCGTTAAACAAAAATGACAGAAAATTCAAGCGAACAAGAGGGATTTTGTGGTTTTAATGTATAAGATTTCGTTTTTTATTCATTTTAATGTTTTATCCGTAAGGTGAAATGAATTTTTTAATGAAACAATAGTCTCTCTTCGGTCTTTGTTGGCTATATAAGAAAAGTAGATTTCAAATGAATATTTGATAAAGAAAAGTCTGCGTCTCTGTTTCTCTCTCTCTCTCTCTCTCTCTCTAACCCACCTCGGCTCAAAATACCCAATCTCGCCCGTCTTCCTCAGCGAAGCCTCAGCCGGGAACAACAGAAACACTCCCGCAAAGACCACCAGATGAACGGCGAACCCGAGGCTAACAATCTTACTCCTAGTCCAACGATTCCACGGCAAAGCGATCCAGCCGCACACTAAAATGGGCGGGGCCTAATTTATCTTTTCGTGGCAGGACTCACCAGCCATCTGGCCGAGACCCGAAGCGACTGAACTACCCGCAACCAGCGACATAGGGTCGTTAGATAATTTATTAGTGAAGCTAATACTCGTAGGATAGATACCTGAAAATTGATTTTAAGACTTCGTCTCAGTAAATTTCGAGTCATAGATTTTTTTATGTCTCGGAGTTTGCTCTAAGGAGGTATTCAACCTTCCTATGGGCTAAAAACTTCATTTTTCATTTTTCGTTTCAGCTCAATATCGTTTTTTTGGCCTGGGTTACGGTAGGTCAAAACTTCGCACTTAAAATTTTCAAAAATTTCCCATTTTTAAAGTCATATATATTAAAATATGGAAAATACTATGGACAAAACAACTGTGATAATTAAAACTCCTGCGTACAGCACACAAAAACAAAAATCTTGAAAACCCATAAAAAATCTATGTATTTCGAGGTTTTGGGCATTTCACTAGAGAGGCCAGGAAAAGATATCATTTTTATTGAATTCTACGTAAAATTCCACGTCGAAATAAACCTTCAAACCAAAAATCGAAGGTGACTATTTTAGTTAAAAATCAGTTTGAATGTGAAAATTTGGTCAAAAAAAGCCCAAAAACACGAGTTTTTGTAATTTTTTCAAAATGTCACTTCAATGTTGCAGTCACAACGGGGTCTTTTTTATCCAAATTTTGAAATATTTTTGCAACTGAATGAATTTTGCATACATTTAGCGATAGTACATGTTTCCCATAATAACCATACTTAGTAACAACAAAAGTTGAAAATTCGATCAAAATAGACCCCGTTTTGACTGAAACATTAAAGTGACATTTTGAAAAAATTGCAAAAACTCGCGTTTTTGACCAAATTTTCACTTTCAAACTGATTTTTAACTAAAATAGTCACGGTGAAGGTGACTAAGTCACCTTCGATTTTTTGTTTGAAGGTTTATTTCGACACGGAATTTTACGTAGAACTCAATGAAAAAGATATTTTTTTCCTGGCCTCTATAGTGAAATGCCCAAAACCTCGAAAAACATAGATGTTTGATGGTTTTTCAAGATTTTTGGTTTTTGTGTGCTGTACGCAGGAGTTTTAATTATCACATTTGTTTTGTCCATAATATTCCCCACATTTTAATATATATGACTTTAAAAATGGAATTTTTTTGAAAGTGCGAAATTTTGACCTACCGTAACCAGGGCCAAAAAACAAAAATTGGAATATCAAAATTAATATAAAAAAAACCTCAAAAAAAGAAACTCACTGGTCCAGAAGGACTGCACAATACCCGTGTATGCAAATACCACGCCTAAGAGGAGCATCCTCTCCGTCTTCATAAGCCTGACAGTGACTACTAAAAATTAAATTTTGAATTGATTTTAAAATTTAAATTACAAAGTTCTTCCTTGAAACTGTCGTATTCTTCGGGAGCTGTGATCTTCTTGCCCTCTGGTTTCCGGAGAGAAGCGAAGACGGCGATGGAGATGACCAGGGAGATGGAGAAACAGATGGAGATCCAGAGCTGAGCAGTGTCGGAGATGTAGTCTTGGGAGGAGTCCGAGTGGTGGAAAAGAAGGAACATGATCACACCGCCAACCACTTGCCTGAAATTGTGAAAATAGAATTTTAAATATATAATTTATAAATCATTATATAAATCAATTTTGCAATTTTAGTTTTTACCGATTTTGCCCAGCTTGTTCTTTGAACTAGTAATTTTCAAGGGTAATTGAGTTCTAGACAACTTGAAATATTCGGGTAAACTCGGGATGATAAAAAAAATTGTGTCATTTTTTTAAAATTAAAAAAAAACATTAATTTTTGCTACAACATTCCACTATTTAAAACATTTCACTGTTTAAGCTGTACTAAACTTTTTTTTATAATTTAACACTGATTTAGTTGATATTAAGTGCATTTCCAGAAAAATCCAAAGAATTAGGTTTAAAAGGGTTTTAGCATTTTCAAGGGACGAGGCATATTTTTGTACAAAAGATTAATAAAAAATAGTAAAAAATACCTTGCTTAAAAATGGGAAAATATAATTTAAAAAATAGAAGTAAAGGAATTTTAATTTTTAGCGAAATTGAATTTTATACGTCTTGAATTATCTGGGTTAACTTAAAAATTCAAAATCACTCCACTGTTTCTTTCAATGGTGAAAAAAATTATATCAGTTTAACGCGGATACTCGCCAGCACTTGGAGACAAATTTGCCAAATAAGGTTTCAAGGGCTTGAGTTGGCAAAAAAAATCAAAAAAAACAATCAATATATTGTAAAAATTAATTTTTCACCTTTGGTTTTAACCAGAAATGTGAAGAAAAAGTAAGCGTTTGTATTTTTATTGTATCGAAAAAATGAATATTTTAAAATAAAAAAAAAACAGCAAAAAAATGATTTTTGTTTTTTCTCGAAACTGTTCTTACTCTTTCTTATTCAAAAAATATTATAAAATATTGATATTTTTCATGTTTCATTTTTAAATCTAAATATTTTAAAATAAAATAAGTAACTAAATCGATATGAGTTGCAAATCAAAATTCACACCGATTACCGTAACCCGGATACAAAAGTCGAAAATCGATTTTCCGTGATTTTTGGCATATGTGTTCTACTATTCGAACATTTCAAATTTGAGCAAAAAGATGAAGTATGAAATTGAATTTTATAAAACTTAATTTTCAATGTGTTTCATTTTTGAGTAAATGTTTCATGTTTGTTTCAGAAGAGAGAGCCAGGTCACACAATCAATGCGACGGTAGTAAATTTTTGAATCATGTAAATTCACCTAAAATTGAAAAAAAAACTCACGAAGCCTGCGACATGGCCCAGATGATAGAGCTGTTCCTCTCCGTGGTCTTCTCCGTACTGTTCTGTGTCAGGTAGGTTCCCATCGCCGGCCAGATTACTGTAACCCAATTTTTCACTGTTGAATGAAAAAAGCCCCTTACGCGCTGCTCCTATTCCTGCGAGCACACTGGTGGTGTAGAAGTAGTACTCATTCAGACTGAAGAATCCGATTTCGTAGAGGAGGGTCAGAATGGCTCCAATGGCCATGGAAGCCGGAACTCCCATGCGATCGATGACCGGGGAGATGATCAGATTGGCAAAGGTAAAAACAAAATAATAGGTGGCCAAACTGAAAAAATAAATTAATAAAATAATCTGACTTTTTTGCTTGTTACTTTTGATTGAACTAGACGTTTTAAAGTTTTGCCAATTTTTACAGCTCCCGCTTTGCCACACCATTCCACTGTTTCAATGCTGTACTCAGCTACCTATCTAACACATTTGATGCCCAAAAATATTTTTCAGTTTTTGTATTAAATGGGAAGGACCGCGTAAAAATAATTTTTCTGATTTTGCGATAAAAGCCTAGAACTCATTCCCAGGATTCGGAAAAATACCTCTTTTACCCACTTTGGATAAAAATGAACCGATTTAGGAGCGATTGAAATTTGCGGAAATTGTAGTTTGAATTGCCGCCAACTCTGCGTCTCCCCATTTCCCACACTATCTCGCCCACTCTGGCCATGTTTACGTGGAGCAAACGCATAAAACGGCCGTGTAAACGCGCCCCTTTTGCAGTCCAAATCATATAAAAGGGGTATGTTTCAGAACCTTGGAAACTATGTCTACTCAATGAAACTATAATAAAGATACTTTGAAAAATCAATTTTACGAGGTCCTTCCCCTTTAAAGTTTTGCCATTTTTTACAGCACTCGCTTTGCCACACCATTCCACTGTTTCAATGATGTTCTCAGCTAGCTGTCTAACAATAATTCATTTGATGTTCAATAATTTAAAAAAAACTTTTTGTATTAATAACAAAAAAGTTTTTTACCCTAGTATCCCTATTTTTGGCCATAACTCTCCTCAAATGACACCAAACGCAAAAATGCGTACTCATTATTTTTTTTACGAATACGTACGCAATGGATTACATTTGCGTTTGAGTTACATTTGCAAAATACAAGGAGGGGAAACTACAAGCGAGATTAGGCATTTTTTCACAATTTTTTATCGAAATAGTTGAAATTTGGCGGTGATAAAATTTTGAAGTGTTTGTCAAAATAACGACGTCAAAAGTTAAAAAGTAAAATTTAATTTAAATGTTTTAAATTTAACTTTTTAACGCCCTCTGTCTTTAAAACTGGGAACTTTTATTTTTCGCGATTTCATAACCTTGTTTTTAGTTTTATATTGTATGAGAGAAAAAAACGATTCAAAAAACGAATTCTCAAAACTCATTTTTGAAATGTTTTGCCGGATCATTTCACTATTTCAATTCTATATTTCAGCTGTTTAACGCAAAGTTTTGTTCAACGAACGTTTATCGATTCGCAGTACCAATTTAAAAAAAAACCACAGTTGACAAAACTTTTTTGACTATTTGAAGTGACAAAAGTTTTGTCAAATAAATTTTTTTTTTCAAAAAATGTTTTAAAAAAACTCGTCTGTGAAAAAATGTGTCTGTTAAAAATCGTAAATTCTAAAGAAAATCAGTTTTATGAAAGGAAGGCGGAGGCGAAATCATTGCGTTGGAAACTAAAAACAAACAAACACCCAATTTGAAACACTGAAATGCAAACCAGAATTTTTTAAATTTTAAAAAAATTATTTTTAAAATTTATTAAACAAAAAGTTTTTGTAAAAACATACAGTATTACTTTTTAAAAAGCAAAAACTGACCCATAGTAACCGGCATGAGGATCGATGCCACTTTTCTCAGCGACACTGGCAAAAACTGCCTCCTGGATGTAACCTAAAAATTTCTTTTTAGTTTTTTTAATTTTATATTTATTTAGTTTTATTTAAAATAAACAAAAAACTCACCTCGGCTATTAAACTGCACAAAAAGAAGAAAGAATCCTAGTCCAACTTGACACACATTGAGCGTCGCTGCAGAAGGCATCCGAAGGTCATTCACGTGGGGGAGCGTTAAGCGAGGCAGGCTGCCGTCACTGAAAAGAAAGGGAAATAAGTTTACAAAGTTATTTAATTTTGTAAAAAGAAAACGAAGGAAGACATGAAAAAAGGGAAAACAAGGGAAGCCAAAGGGTGAGGAAAGAAATGTGAAAATTAAAGGTGGGTGGCGAGGAGAAATTAGGATAATTAGGATTCTAGTTATGCCAATTCGCCAAGGGTAGGGTAATTTTTGAGAAAAAGTGATTTTGAATATTCAACAAAGAGCACTTCTAAACTATCTTAAAAAGGCTAAAATAGAAAAGAGAAACGAAAGAGAGCGAGGGATAAAAGGAAAAAAGTGGTAAAAGTCAAGTTTTATAGGTTTCTAAAAAAATTAAATTAAAAAGAATACTTAAAATTTAACAAACATTAAATGTTTCGCAAGAATAGCTTTAACAGAACATGGTTACCAATGCAATAAACTTTCAATACTTAAATGTTACAAATGAAACACTCAATTGATGTTGAATATTAAATATCATTTTTAGAATGAAATTATTTGATTACAGAAATCTTGTTTTTTTTTATTTTTGCGATTTTTTCTTTCTTTCACAGCGCAAATAAATTTTTCGATGGGGCAGCCGCTTTAATCTGAAAAATACATTCCACAGCGATAACAAAATTAAAAAAAAATAAATATTTAAAAATTAAATAAAATAGCCTTGCGTATCAGTTAAAAAATCAACTTTTAAAAGACCTTGGAGTTGGAAAAACCAAATTTTGAAATTTTTGATAGTCAAAGTCCATTAAAACTTTTCCATTAAAATTATTGAAATCGAAATATCAGGCTAGATTTTGGTAGAT